>JAKTZE010000018.1:0-300745 GCA_030578775.1 Sugiyamaella chiloensis | reverse complement strand
ATTCTATTGCTGCTATTTACTCTTGCATGCTCTTGTTCAGAATGTTACAGAAGATGAGCATTTGGTTAGAGAGATCCGTTTATTCAATAATATCTGTCTAATCGAATCGAAGGGGCTTCAAAATTTTAAATTCGTTAGGGATCGCTTGGTCCATTTCCTGGGCAATCTGACTTCAACTATGGGGGATAAGGAAACTCCCGCTGTTGCAAACTTAAATTTCGTTGCAGCATTATGTCTCGAATGTGAATCTCTCGCGAGCCTCAGAATGGATGCCAATGACATCAAATTGATTCTGAACGTATTGTCAGCTATGAATATATGGGAATGGACTCCATCCGAACGACAAGACTCATTTTTAGCTACTATTCTTTTGTCGAAGTTATGTGATATGATAGAAGCTAAGGATCATCTTGAATCTGAACTTCGAGTTGCAGTAAGTCAGTCTGAGCTTGGAACCGCGAAAATTGTTTTTGAACGGTTTGAAGTCGAACATCGTGCAGCCGAGGCACATCATCTATCTGAACTTCGAGCTGCTGAGAATCGTCGTCTATCTGAACTTCGAGCTGCTGAGAATCGTCGTCTATCTGAACTTCAAGCTGCTGAGAATCGTCGTCTAGCTGATCTTCGGGCTGCTGAGAAGCAGCGTGTAGCTGATCTTTGGGCTCGCAGGTTGCAAGGAAATATTTGTCAAGTTCGAGCTACGAAGTTCTCAACTGAAGCCCGTGGTCTGGCTGAACTTCAAACTTCAAAGTTGGCAGCTGAGAGGCGTATTATAACTCAACGTCAAGCTGCTGATAATTAATTGTCTTATAGCTGCAGTTCAAGCTGCTGAAATTGGTCGTATAGTCGCAGGCTTAACTTCAGAAGACGCCGTAGACCTGCTAGCAGTTGTACGATTTGATGCTGCCAACGAACGTTAGGCGGGATATGTAGCAGTCCAAACTGCTACATCTTCTAGCTGAATTTGAGCAATTGAGTTTGGATGAGACTGACTATCGGCTGCAATGATGACTGGCATTCTTCGTCTGATATCGTCATGTGAGTTCTTGAAACGATTTACTCATAAGCTATTATCGTCGAATTTAATGGTGTTTTTTAGATAAAAATATAAAATAAATAAAAAGGGGTTATTTTGTGAAGAATTGTAGTTCGCAGAGATTGCTGATCTGGCTGTATCATCGACCTGTGATGACGGTTAACGTGCCATTGCCAACGCTTGCTCTAATCTTGGAATGTTAACAAGAATGACGTAATGTGACATCCTAGCCTCCAATGAGATCCGAACTAGCTTTTTCACTTATTTTTCTAGATTTAAGATGTTGAACAATTACGGCTCTTCACTCTTGTCTTCTTTGGATCAGGATACTACAGCCATCAAGCAAGCGCTTAGACAGCTGATGTACTCTTGAATATCTGTAGGATCGAGTCGAAGGAGTTTAAGAATTTCAGATCTGTTGAAGATTGCTTGATATGTTGCTTGCCTAATCAGATTCCAACTATTAGGGAAAACAAGAACAATCCCTGGCTGTCTAGAAAGCTAAAGTTGGCAGAAGACTCGTGCTTCCGAAATATATTTGTAGCAAGCATAGCACTGAGATTCATATCAAAATGTCATAATCGCTTTATTGGCTTCGGCATTTCGAAAGTGACGGACTCATTTTAACTTTTTATAATCATGCTCTTTTCAAAGTCGCATGATATGATAGAAGCTAAACTTTGATCTACAATTTTGCTGCTAAGAATTGTCGCGTTCCTCAAACTACAAATTCAGCTACTCACAATCGTCCCACTACCGACTTTAGAACTGTGGACTTGGCTTCTGAGGATAATCGCCTGGCTGAACCTCGAGATGCAAGTTTGACTATTGAAGATCACCATATTCCCGACCTTCAAAATGCAACTTCAGCTACCGAACCTCGACTTTCAAAAGCTGTATTTCAATCTTCTAATCAATTTGTTAACTTGGCTGGTGAAGGTCATCCTAGAATGGCATGTTCGTTTGAGAGGCAACTTCGAGCTAAAGCTTCTCTAGCAAATTATGCTGCTGTGTTGATCAGATAATAGAACAAGAAAGCTATTTTCTGATCATTGCATCACTCAAGAGGAAGATATGATCAGATCTGTCGTTACACCTTTTCCACTGAAGAGCATTTGAATCTAGTCTTTAAAGGAGTGATCTGCAATGCCTGAAAACCCCTTGGAGGCGAGTTATAATAATGATGAGATGAGTTGTGCGATTTCCATGAGACCTGCTGATCTTCTTGTAAGTGACCCTAATGCACACAAAGTTAAAAATGCCAAAGATCAATAAGTCACCCCGTCTCATCTTAGTACAGATCTATAGTTAATCCTGCTCTGCCATGCAACTAACTCTTATCTGCACGTGCCGTGCATATACCATTCCTGCAAACATCCGTGTCTGGGCATCGTTTGGTAGATCCCCAAATACTTTGTCAAGACACGCTAGGACGGTAAAAGGCTGTTAAGGGCAGTTTAAGTCGCCGCTACTCAGAAAAAATCCGTATAATATCATAGCTGGCATATCTTTATACAACTTATGTGTGACATCTGTGTGTGATTAGTATACGTTTGTTTCTTGTCCTGTCAATCATTCTCTACGTCCAGTTCATTAGCTGGTACCGTAAGCCATATTTAATACATACTTCATTCACGTAGAATGCCTTATGCTTATAAATAAGATTGAAATGGGGATACAGATACTTTTAAGATTTTTGGTTTCCGTTAACTATTTATTATCTTTTCTTAAATTAGTTGCAAATATAGACGGCAAAAACTGAAGCACCTGCAGGCTCGATCCCAAGACCACCCTGAATGATACATCAAAGTTCAGATACAATAGATTTAGTTATATCAATTTCTTTTTAATTTCTAAATCTAATATGGTGTTCATATTTGACTTCAACGTAAATGTTAATACAAATCAGAATTCTTATACAGGTCCATCTTAAATTCGTACTTGGATGATATACAAGCTTGTCGTGGCACGGCCACATAGATCCTGCAGAATTGTAATTATTATTATTTCCAAAAAAGGCTCCCCCACTAAAAGCTTGCCGGGTAAGATATATAAAACAGATATATATATAACCATCCCCCGTTTGTTTAGGTACTCAGACAAGTACCATGTATTTTAGACCACCTTCTTGGCCACGTTCTAGAAGCATTATGATGCCTCTGTGAACCGTTAATACCGCCAGAAGGTTATATCGATCAGCTGGGTTGATATGCTTGTGTTAATATGATGGTATAATTATTCTTCTTAGAAATGTTGACTGGTCATATTAATTTGAAGCTGGATGATGTAATGGGACTAATGCTTACCCCTGATAAAGCTGTTTTGTTGGGAACCGCAACCCACATTTGGAAACCGTCTAGATGATATCAGGAATTGTTGTTTCGTGTCGTTAGTAGTAGGTATTGACAGGTTTTGTTGGGCCGTTCCGCATTCGCAAACACTGATAGCCATTGGAATGATCATTCATCTCCTAGATTCAACTAACTTGGCTGAATTAGGTAATTGGTTAATCACCTCGGTCATTCTATGTGGCTGACAGCTTCTTTACTGCAAAATAGTTCTTTTTGCTTGATAGTCTGATTACGGTACTTGCAGGTTTGTCAGGGCGCACGGCTAACAGTCTTCGGGAGTAACTTTAGGCTGTCAATCTAACAAATCTCGCATATCTGTGCATATGTCCAATTAAGGTGCTGGAGGGGCTGTATAGAATATTGAATATTGTAATATTGAATGGGGCCATATTCATGTTGTGAGGGAATTATCATATGAGATGAATCATAATGATTGTGGATATTGTTGCTGCATTATTTCTGGACAACTGGGCTATTGTTCCCGACAATGTCGTCTTATCTGTACAGGTGCACGGTGAAGTACCGGCGTGCGGAATCTAGGTGCATGGGTATGCGAAGATATGCTGCAAGGGAAATAATATTGTTTTGGGGGCTCAATAGCGCGCTAGCGAGCTCCGTATTAGGGAGCTTTTCCGACTGACGGAGTTTGTCACAATTCAACATCAATCAAGCCAATGCCAGCAGAGAACTCACTTTTCAGAGTAGTCATCTGATATTTGTGATTGATTTCGTTCCTTTCGAGATCATCCTCTACATATATGATAGTTTTCTGTTTGTTGGGCATAAGCGAGTGTAACTTCGTCAGAGAACCCCCAAACTGATGCTTACCCCGCTTATAGATTGTTGGCGGAGTATTTAAATGGGCACAAGGGCGCTGGAGCAGCACCTTTCTTTCTTTGTGCATAGCAATATGAGCGATTATATTGACGACGAAGATGTACGAGCTGAGACAGATCCGCCCGTGCCTCCTTTGAGAAGTGACAACGAACCGTCAGAACAGGCTTTGACGGAACGCTCTGAGCCTATACCTGTGAATTTCTCTGAAGCCATCACTCTCAGTAATGATGTTGAAGCGCCAATCGAGGGAGAGCAGCCTTTGGCAGAAACCTCTATAGCCATTGCTTCAAATGATCAAGCCATCGGAGTGGAGACAGTACAGTCTTTGTTGCAACCTTTGACGGAAGGCTCTGAGTCTATCACGGTGAATAGTGATATGGAAGTACCAGTTCAGCGCGAGCAGCCTTTGCCAGGGCCTTCTATGGCTATTACTTTGAATGATCAAGCATTGGCAGACGAGATGACACTGCCTTCAGTTGCGCTTGATGATCATTCACCTCATGTGAAGTTATGCGCAACCGATGTCCTTGTATTTCTAGGCACAGCTGCTGCCAGACCTGAGATCGACATCCACCCTTTTGTTGAATATTTGCATGTGATTGTCAGAAACACTTGTCTTGAATACGATAGACTCGATCAGGAAAACCTCTCTGAAAAGGTAACTGATCACCTCGATAAGGTCTCTCAACTAATTAACATGTTAGAGACCTTGGATGAAGGTTCAAAGCAAAAAGCTGCAAGCTTGTTCACATATCAGCAAGAAACCGGCAACATGCGAGAAGTGAGTTCCGACTGGAGGGATTCTAGATGGAATTCCAAAAGCCTCGAGTCTCTAACTTTGAACTTGAAAGCTACTATGACATACTTGCGGGGACTAGAATCAGGCACCGCAATAAGTAATGAAAACCAGTTTCGATTGGTTTGTCTTGAGCAAGTGTGTATAGATGTTCTCAATATCTTTACTTTGACCACGGATGCTCTTAAACAGAAATCCCAATTAGTCTCTTGTTACAAATCCCTTGTAATTGTATCAGGTTATGCTAAGTTGTGCTGCTTAGATATTGGAACAAGAAGTCTGATTTCGGATTATTGCATTACTCATAAGACAGATATGATAGAGATCACACGTGCTCCCACACTTATTTCTACTACTGAAGACGTGACTCAAGTGTTCAAGGGCCATATTGACTCATTCTGTTCGTACTGTGACGGTGTTACAGACGATTCGCATGTCTTTACCATTGCTATCGCTAACCTCAGAGGCCTGGCAACCTCCTTTGGGATGGGGCTAAAAGATGATCAGATGAGTTGTGTGACTTCCATAAGGGAGAGTCTTAACGAAATCTCCTTGCGTCTGAAGCAGTACTTGTTGCCGCGCAACGTTTCTACTGATTCTTCTTGGCTCAAGATCTTGAATGAATTCTATTGCTGCTATTTACTCTTGCATGCTCTTGTTCAGAATGTTACAGAAGATGAGCATTTGGTTAGAGAGATCCGTTTATTCAATAATATCTGTCTAATCGAATCGAAGGGGTTTCGGAATTTTAAATTCATTAGGGATTGCTTGGTCCGTTGCCTGGGCAATCTGACTTCAACTATGGGGGATAAGGAAACTACCGTCGTTGCAAACTTAAATTTCGTTGCAGCGTCATGTCTAGAATGTGAATCTCTCGCGAGCCTCAGAGTGGATTCCAATGATATCAAAATGATCCTGGAAGTATTGTCAGCTTTGAATATATGGGAATGGACTCCATCCGAACGACAAGACTCATTTTTAGCTACTATTCTTTTGTCGAAGTTACGTGATATGATAGAAGCTAAGGATCATCTTGAATCGGAACTTCGAGTTGCAGAAAGTCATCATCAAGATGAGCTTGGAACCGCGAAAAATGCTTTTGAACGGTTTGAAGTCGAACATCGTGCAAGCGAGGAACGTCATCTATCTGAACTTCAAGCTGCTGAGAATCGTCGTCTAGCTGATCTTCGGGCTGCTGAGGATCAGCGTGTAGAGGGACTTCAAGTTGCTGAGAATGGTCGTCTAGCTGATCTTCGGGCTGCTGAGAATCAGCGTGTAGCTGATCTTCGGGCTCAAAAGTTGGAAGGAATGATGCGTCGTGAATCTGAAGTTAGAACTACGAAGTTGTCAACTGAAGCCCGTGGTCTCGCTGAACTTCAAACTTTAGAGTTGGCAGTTGAGAGGCGTATTGCAACTGAACGTGAAGCTGCTAACAATCGTCTTGTAGCTGCAGTTCAAGCTGCTGTACATGGTCGTATAGCTGCAGGCTTGACTTCGGAAGACGCCATTGATCCATTGGCGGTTGTACGATCTGATGCTGCCGACGAAAGTTAGGCGGCATATGTAGCAGAATGGACTGCTTCCACGCATCTTCTAGCTGAATTAGAGAAATTGAATTTAGATGAGACTGACAATCGGCTGCAATGATGCTGGCAATCTTCGTCTGATATCGTCATGTGTGTTCTTGAAACGATTTACTCATAAGCTATTATCGTCAAATTTAATGATGTTTTAAATAAAAATATAAAATAAATAAAAAGGGGTTATTTCGTGAAGGTATTGTGGTTCGCAGATATTGATGATCTGAAATTGTCAAATATTGTATATGAGCTAGAACCAATTTTATCGTGTCATACTTTCAAATACTGCTGGTCAAGATATGTATTGGTGAACGTCAAATACTATAGACATAGAGCTTTCCCGACAAATCGTGCAAAGGATACGAGAATAAATAAGGCATTTTCCAACTATTATATTACTTGAGAGATAAACGTTAGAGTTTAGTGTATGAACTATTTCAGTGCGACCCGTGATAGTGTTGTTGATGATTAGCGCGCCATTGCTCTGCTAAAATCTTTGAATCCTGATAATCTCTCTACAGACAGTTACAATGATGAAAGGATAACTTATGTGACTGAAGCCATAATTAAAATCTTGGTGCGAATTATGCGGTAAGTACAATTGTAACTCTGGCTCAAGATGTTGGATGAATTTAATTCCTGCTCTTCGCTCTTGAAATCTTTAGTTGAGAATAACACAGAAGATGAACATTTGGTTATGACAGATTGAACTATTCAAGAATATCTCTAGCATCGAGTCGATGGAACCTGAAAATTTCAAATCAGTCAAAGATTGCTTGATCCATTGCCTGGGTAATCTGATTACAATTATCAGGGAAGATAAAGAAAATATTTGGCTGGTTGGAAAGTTTTTGAAATCAATACAAGAATCGTGCCTTAGAAGTGAATATCTTGCTAACCTAGGATTGTGTTCCAATGATATTGAAATCTCCGTAACCACATTATCGGCTTCAAACATATAGAAATGGACCTTCTCAACGAAAGTACTGTTTGATACTGTTGTCAAAGTTGCATGATATGATGACAGCTCATGATGATAAAATTCTAGCTGTAGATTTGGCTGCAGAGGATAGTCGTATTGATAATCCTCGTGTTGATATTGCCAATTGGAACATCGTTTCCATCAGCATCTATTAGACGAGCTTCCACGCAGGTTAGCAGCCATCCGATACTTCCGTGTTGATAGACCACTTCTGGCTCAATTCGCTATGAATCATCGTGTAGCTGATCTTCTATTTGCTGATAATCATCGTGAAGCTGAACTAGATTTTGCTGAGAATCGTCGAGTAGCGGATCTCTCAGGTAATGAGAAACAACATGTAACACAACTTTCTGAGATCCACCGTCTAGCTGATCTTCAAACTGCTGAAGGTCGTCGTCTAGCTGATCTTCAAGCCGCTAAGAATCATCATCAACGTGAACTTAGGGCAGCAAATTTGATTGCTCAGAGGCTTCATGTAGCAATTTGTCGAGTCACAGAATCAACTGCCGAGAACAGTCGTCTGGTCGAATTGCTAACTGCACGCCTAACTGATGAGTTTGAGAGCGAATTGTAAGTCGGTAGTTTTGAACTGCCAACCAAAGTTAGTGAATTAAGCAGAGAGGTAGTTGCATCGCATCCACAAGCTGAAATTAGGTGAAGCAGACGATCTACCACAAATATTGCTCGCGTTTTTCGATTGTTATGATGTGCCTTCTTGGAACGATTTGCTTAAACGTGATTAGCGCCAAATGTAATGGTATTCGAACTTGAAAAATATAAAATAAAATAATAAAAAGAGGTTGTTTTGTAAATGTTGTAATATGCAAATATTGCTAATCTGAAACTATGAAATGTGTGCTGGAACCAAGAGTATCATGTCATCCGGCTTAATAAGTGCTAGTTAAGATATACAGTGTAGGGGTCAAATATTCCGTTTGATTCTCTGACAAAGTATGCTTCTGGGCTGCCTGCAAACTAAAATAATAAATCTAAGAGACAATTTTAATAAAGCAAATTCAATTTATTCAAAGTTAAACATGTTCAAGATTAACATGTCATTGTCGCATCGTACTCCAGATCATAATTAGTCCGGCTCTGTAAAACTTTGGATCCATGTTCATGCGACTAACTCTGTGTTTGGGCATTATTTTGGCCGATCCCAAAATACGTAGTAAACAAAATTTAACACACTAGGATCGTTAGATGACGTTCAAATCACCGTTACCAATACGAAATCATTATATTTTCATGACTGGCACATGTTTATATCCATATAATAAATTTTGTGATTGTCGTGCTTTTGTTTTATTACCAGCCCATTCACAAAGTTCCTGTATCATCTTCAAAAAGGACTGCACCCCACTCCACACTTGCCGCGTAAAAACATATCATGTACATCTAACCATCCCCATCTTGTCTAAATATTTGTACGTACTGTGTATTTTAGACTGTCTTGTCAGTCTGATACCGGAAACATTATAATGCCTCTATGAACCGTTAATACTACTGACCAACAATATCTACCAGCTATCTTGCTATGTCTTTGCCAAGATGGTGGAAACATTTTTGTTTCTTAGTCCTCCAGGCAGGATTATGTAATTGGACTAATATGTAAGGAACCCCAAACTCACATTCGGAATAGTCTAGGTGATATAATATCTGAAATTGTTCCTTCCTTTTCTCAGTTGCAGCTGTCATCACGTACTACTGGGAAGCAATGGTAGTGCTTGAGAGAGTCTGCAGGAGCGCACGGCTGCAGTCAGGAACAACTCAAACCCTATTAAGCAAGACAATCCCGCATATATGTGCATATGTCTAGTTGAGTGACATGGATTGTAGTATAAGAATGTGATATTCTCTTCGAACATATGAAGAATAATGATTATTACTCCTGTGTGGTTTGTAGACGATGGGAAGAACAAATAGCTTCTGATCAGTGCTACTGAAGGTAATAGCACGGTGAAGTATGTGCTCAATCGACGCGTGGGTTTGCGAAGATATGCTGCATGGGAAATATTATGGTTTTTGGTGGTTCAATAGCACGCCAGCGTGCTCCGTATTGGGAAATTTTCCGACTGACGGAGCCATAATTCGATATTAATCAAGCTACTGTCAGCTATATTTGGGCCGAGAGCTTGCTTTTTCTGCGTAGCTATCAGCTGTTTGTGATTACTACAAATACAATAATGTAATATTCGTTGGCGACTTGCTCGGACAAGCCCTCCAACTGCCGGTTAACTCGCTTATAGATTACTGGCTGAGTATTTAAATTGGGACAGTGGCGCTCAAGTATTACTTCTTTCTTTGTATATAGCAATATGAGCGATTCCATTTACAACGGAAATGCACGAGGCGATACAGAACCATCTGTGCCTGGTTTGACGAGTGAGAATCAATCGCTGGATCAGTCTGTGATGGAGCGCTTTGAGTTTATTAGTTACA
Organism: Sugiyamaella chiloensis; assembly: GCA_030578775.1. Taxonomy (NCBI): domain Eukaryota; kingdom Fungi; phylum Ascomycota; class Dipodascomycetes; order Dipodascales; family Trichomonascaceae; genus Sugiyamaella; species Sugiyamaella chiloensis. Next base: position 290,721 of record JAKTZE010000018.1, on the reverse strand, counting down.
ATAATGATGTTGAAGTGCCAATGGAGGGAGAGCAGTTTTTGACAGGGCCCTCTACGCCTAGAACTTTGAGCAGTGATGTAGAAATGCAAAGCGAGGAAGATCAGCTTATGACAGAGACATCTATGCATCCCACTTTTAATGATCAAGCAGTGCCAGAGGAGACAGCGCATCATTTGTCTGAGTCTTCTCCTGTTCCTATCGGTCGACAGGCACCCAGCGAGACTGAGCCGTCAGCAGCTCATGTGAAGTTATGTGCAACGGATGCCCTGATATTTCTAGGCGCAGCAGTAGCTGAATCTCAGATAGAGGCTGGACCTGACTTATTTATTGAGTACTTACATTGGATTGTCAGAGATACTTGTTTTGAGTACGATAGATTTGACCGGGGGACACTCTCGGAGAAGGTTTCTAAACACTTTGATAATGTCTATAAGCTAGTGAACATGTTGGAGACATTAGATGATGATTTAGAGCAGAAAATAGCTGGCTTGTTCATATATCAGAAAGATAACGTCGAATCCCGACAAGTTAGTTCTGATTCAAATGATTCTAAATGGATCCACAGAGACCTTAAATATCTCACCTTAAATTTGAAAGAGACCATGTCGTACTTGTGGGAACTGGAGGCGGGGGTTCCAATAAGCGATGAAAACAAATTTCGATTGATTTGTCTTGAGCAGGTGTGTATAGATGTTCTCAACATCTTCACTTTGACTGCTGATAGTGTTAAAGAGAGATCCCAGTATGCCCCCTGTTACAAATCTCTTGTGATTGTATCAGTTTACGCTAAGTTGTGCTGCCTGGATATTGAAACAAGAAATCTGATCTCTGATTGTTACACTATTCAAGAGGTAGATATGGTAAAGCCTGTCGCGACACCTGTCCCTATCACGAGAAACTTGACTCAAGTCTTTAAGGATCATATTGAATCGTTCTGTGCAACCTGTCAAATTGCTTCTGGTGGTTCAGTCACCATTGCAAAGGCTATATCTGAACTCGAGAACATGAAAAATTCATTTGAAAAGGGTTACAACGATGATCTAGTGAGTTATTTGGCCTCCATAAGGGAATATATTAACGTAATTTCCTTGCTTCTGCAGCAGTACTTGTTGCCACTCAGATTATCTGCTGATTCTTCTTGTTTCCAGATCTTGAATAAATTCTATTCATGTTATTTTTTCCTCTTGCGAGGTCCAGTCTGGAATATTACAGAAACTGAGCATTTGGTTGGAGAGAAGCAGACGCTCGAGAATATCGAGTCTACGGAGTTTCAGGGTTTCCAATTTGTTAAGGATACCTTGACTAGTCACCTGAAAAGTCTGATTCTAACTATCAAGCAATTTAATACAAATCCCAGGCTGTTTGGAATGTTGAAACTAACAGCAGCACTTTGTTTTGAATGTAGATCTCTCGCAAACCTATCGGTGATTTCAAATTATTTTGAAGTCGTCATGAGAGAATTATTAGCTTTGAATGTGTCGAGATGGAGACCTGATCTACGAAAGGATTGCCTCTTTGTTACTATCCAATTATCAAAGTTGTGTTCGATGGTAACAGCAAATTGTCTCGAAGCTACGAATTTGGCTACCGATATCTGTCCTGTATCCGAAATTCGATCTCAAAGGTTGGTTGCTGGAAGTCATCTTCAACCCGAACTTAAAGCTGCAACTTTGGCTGCTAAAGATCATTTTGTGGCTGAAATTCGAGCTGCAACTTTGGCTGCTCAGGATCGCTGTGAAACTGCTAATCGAGCTATAGATTCGGCGGTTCTAAATTGTCATGACACTGATTTGGAAGGTATAATGTTGGTTTCTAAGGATTATCTTGTTGCTGAGGTTCGAGCTGCAACTTTGGCTGCTCAGGATCGCCGTGAAGCTGCTCTTCGAGCTACTGCTTTGGGTGCTGAAGATGGTATTGAAGCTGAATTTCAATCTCCAACTTTGACTGCTGAGGATCATCTTTTAGCTGAACTTCAATCTACAACTTCTGCTGCTCAGGCTTATCTTAAATCTGAACTTCGAGTTGCAAATTTGGCTGCTGAAGATCGTTTTAAAGATGAATGTCTAAACGTTCAGAATAGACGTGATGATGATATTGGAGATGCGATTTTTTTTGCCATTTCGTCTGCTGAAGATTTGCTGAAATCTAAATTTGACTCTATAAATCGTGAAGCTGAAAAGAGTTTTGAAGATCAGTCTTGTACTGCAAATTTGGTTGCCCAAAAACGTGTTGAAGCTGAACTTCGAGCTGCAAATTTGGCTGCTGAAAATCGGTTTGAAGCTAAACTTCGCGCTGCAAATTTATGTGCTGATAATCACCTTATTGCTGAATTTCGTGCTGCAAATTTAGCTACTGAGTATTGCCTTTTAGCTGAGTTTGAGACAGAAAACTGGGCTACTGAAGTTCGCTTTCTGGCTCAAGCTAAAGCTGCTAATCGTGATCTTGAAGAGCGCCTTGACGATGAACTTGAAGCTGCTGATTTGACTGCTGGGGATGGTCGTGGGGTTGATCGTTGGATTGCAATGATGGCGAACTTGAGGAATGTAATGAAATAAAAATATGTTACTTTGTGAAAATCATGTAAGTTGAAGAGATTGCTCTTCGGAAACTATATATTCTCTGCATTCTCTATGTTGCCTAGAGAGAATATGTACTAGATGCTAAGGTATCATGCCATACCAGATTAAATACTGCTGGTTAAGATATATTTGCCGTTCAGCCTTTCTGACTAACTCTATGAAGGATATAGAATAAGAAATTTGATTCCCAGATATGATCTAGTCTGCTAACGCCTATTTCTGCCACAGATGACTTGGATCTAGTCTTGGGATACTGTTACTGACATAGTTTCCAGATGGTTGATGCGCCCTTTGACAAGGCTAGCTCAAATATTTCAATTCAAACAATCTCCTTTTAGATGAGTTGCAATAATGATCCGATTGGTTATGCGAGTTCCATAAGGGAGGGTCTTAATGTGACTTCCTCGCCTCTGATGACATACTAACTAGCCTTTCTACTGACTCCTCTTAATTCAAGATAATGAATGATTCCGGCTCTTTACTCTTGCATTGTTTAGCTCAGGATATACAGGCAGAGAGTATTTGCTTAGATAGACTGAGGTATTCTTAAATATCTGTAGGATCGAGTCGTAGGAGCCTGAAAATTTCATGTCCGTAAATATTGCTTGATCCATTCCCTGGTTAATCTATTTCAAACAATCAGGGAAGACAAGGAAAATTAAGAGCTATTTATAAAGTTGATAGCAGAAAATTTGTGGCTCAGAAGTGAATATCTGGCAAGGCTAGAATTGAGCTCCAATGATATTAAAAACGCCATAACCGCATTATCAGCTTTGAGCATACTGAAATGGACACATTCTCAACAGCAGGACTCTTTTCCACTATCATACTTTTGTCAAAGGTTTGTGATATGATAGGAGCTGATGAAGCTAAACTTCGAGCTATAAATTTGGCTGCTGAGGATAGTCGTCTGACTCTCTAAGTTTTGAGAAACAAGATGCAGACTTCAATTTGCTAAGAATCGTCGTTTGTCTGATCTTCATTTTGCTGAGAAACGTCGTATAGCTGAACTTCGAGTTGTAAATTTGGCTGCTGAGAGCCTTTTTGAATCTAAACCTAGAGGCTGCAAGTTTGGCTACTAGTCGAGCTGTAGATCCAGCTGTTAAAGGTCAAGCAGAATTCCGGGCAGTAAGTTTGACTATTATGACCATTCGTATGGCTTATTTCCAAACTGTGCAAATGCGACTACTGAGTCTAGCTGCGGATATAGCGCTAAGGTCTGCTCTAAAGCTAAACTTTGAACAACAAGGTTGGCTTTTGAGGATGCTGTGGCCAACTCGAAATTGGAATATTTGATCCTTTCTACCAAAGCTTGCCACGTGGCTCGTTCTAACTGAATTTGAGAAATTAGTTGTGATGGGACTGGTTATAAGTCGCAAGGTCTGTTTGCATTTCTTCGCTTGTTGTAATGCTTCTTTTTAGATATTTGCTTGAAAGCGATTAGCGCTAATATTAAGAGTGGCTCAGATTAAATTTAAAGTAGCAAAAAAGAAGTTTCCATGGAAATCTTTTAATATGCAGGGATTATTAATCTGAAAGATTTATATGTTTCTTCGATTGTTTATGCTAGAATGTAATGCTAACTTAATCACTGCTGCTTTAGATATACTCGCTTTGTGATATTTCAAATATTGTAAAGTTCGGATAAAGTTTCTAACAAATTATGCTGAATTCACAAAGACATTAGAATAAGAAATCTGATCTCATATTGTTCCCTTTATTTAGAGTTAGACATGTTTGAGGTTGTTAGCACCCCGAATACTTCGACCGAAAGCTTGGGAGAGACCCTAAAGATAAGTATAGATACATTCTGCACCTCTTGCAACATATATATTCCAAGTAATCTATATGCCGTTCTGATAGCTGTACAGGGCCTTAGAATGGTTATCAGCTCCTTTGATACCGACTACAATGATAATGCTATGAATTATGTGAGTTCCATAAGGGTGAATCTTGATAACATTTCGGTAAAACTACAGCAGCACTTGCAGTCGAGCGTCCATGCTACTATTCCGTTGAAAATATTAAATGAATTCTATTCATGCTATCAAATATTGCTCCTATTAGTTGAGAGTCTCAAAGGAAAGGAGTGCTTGAATCGAGAAATTTATACATTGAAGAAGATTGCGACCGAGTTCAGAGAGGCACAGGATTTCAGTGTCATTAAGAATGACTTGACCCGGCACCTGGGAAATTTAGCAAGTGCTCTCCGCTACTCGAACTATAATGTGGTCTTGAAGTTTCAAGGAATGATAGGACACCTTGGAAATGAGTCCCTCGGAGAGCTACAATGTGATGCTGCCACTGTTAAGGATACATTAACCACATTGTCAACTTTAAGTATACGGGGACTTATACCTTCTCAACGGGACGATTATCTCTTTGCTGCTATTCGCTTGACACAACTGAGTGCAATGATAGAGGTTGAAGCTCTAAGAGTGTCTGCTATAAATCAACTTGAAGCACAAAAAGAAGCTGCTGCCAACGAACTTGAAGAAATAATACTGGAAGCCACCGATGCACTTGAAGTTGAACTCAGAGCTCTTAGATTGGCTGAAAGTTACTGAAGGAAAATGCGATAAACAATTGCGAAAGCATAATCATGATTAACTGTGCAAGTTTGAATGATTTAACATATATGGTATCTTAAAAACCAAATGCAAGAGTGTTTAGCATGAATTATTGCAAGTTGTATAAAAAATCAAAAAAATAAAATAAATGCTGGACAGTTGATCTGCTGTGACGTCTGATAGAGTCTAGTGATAGGTGGAGAAAGAAGACTCCCAAGAGCCAACGATCAAACCAGAAAGAAAAACCAGAAAGAAAAAAACAGAAGGACTTTCAGAAACAATTTCATAGTTGGTTCGTACTGGAAATATGCTGAAGATTTCCTGATTTGTCGCCATTAGCCGTGGACCAAGATCAGAAGAAGATACCAAGATATGGGTGCTTGTATCTGCATGGATGCATAAGCACTCATTGAATAGCGAGAATACTATGTAATTAAATAATTGGATCGACACAAAAGGAATTCATTCCCATTTATCGCAAAAATTTCTTTTCTGATATACTGAGAATTTCTTAATAATATTAAACAAACCACCAAATGATATTCATGATTTGGCTGCTGTACGTGCCATGCATGCCCCTGACCAGCTGCTTCGTTCACTTTCCCATTCAGTTAAACCCTAACCTTGTGTTTCCGTGGATTAAAATAGCATTATGGGTAAGGACTAATATTCTTAGTGTTGGACGGTCGGGTATTTCATTTCATCTTGAAAGCTAAGAGCTATCAGGTTCAAAATGGATCTATATTCATTGTTAATTCTACTTGACTACTTCTACTATTTTGTGGACAGTCATAGTCAGATAACGAATTAATCCACTTGGATCTGTTATTAACTCTTGTACAGCATAGTTAGCATATCCCCTGCCCACATACCTTCCTCGCAAAATAGCCGTACCGTCGTATTCGTCGGGACTCTTCGTCGGTTCCACCGTTTGGCAGCTGGCAGTTACGCTAGTGCATCGTGACCCTTTCCCTTGAGACGGATCCCTATATAAGGGGCTGGCACGACCTGTACGCACAGCCTTCACTTTCATCCATTCGTTAATTAGTTAAAACATGTCGACTGCTAAATTGGCGCCCAAAGACTTCAAGAGCGATGCCGACTTTGCCAAGGCTATGCACGGATCCGGCGAGCGAGGTGGTTTTGGCGCTGTTCTCAACAAGAACAGAGACGCTCATACTGCCGCGGTAGACGGATATTTCAAGCATTGGGACAACAAAGCGCCTGGCCAGGAGACTGAAGAGGACAAGCAGGTGAGTTTAATTTGATCTGGCATATTGATGTGGACAGTGGTTGTAGGACTCAGGCGAAATCTGTAACTCAATGGGTTCGAGATACCAGAGTGACGTTCTTTGAAGGCATTTTTTCAACCAAGGATGAACGACAATGATCTCTATTTGCTGGCAATCCGAAGATTGAAGCAAAAGGGAATCGGACATATGTCATGATCTGGTATCAGTTTTATGGTGATATTTGATAATCATGAGTACGATATCGGTACTTGGCATTGGATAAGATCTGACGTGGCCGATAGCTAGAATGTTGTTGACCTTAGATCTTACGGCTAGACAGTGATCCTGACGTCAATGTTGATCTGATGTGATTGACAATCAATTATCCTGTTAACTGGATACGTGTGATGATATTGGAGTTTTCTGGTTATAGGGATATATTGGTGTTGTTCGATCGTGCCCAATTAATCCTCTAAATGCCCTCGTCACTCGCTTGATCTCTGCATCCCAACACGCGCCATAGTTCACGATTTTAGATGACATTTATACTAACTCAGGCTCGTTTAGATGATTACTCCAGTCTTACCAAGCACTACTACAATCTGGTGACTGACTTTTATGAGTATGGATGGGGAAGCTCTTTCCATTTCTCTAGATATTATACTGGAGAGGCATTCCGACAGGCCACTGCTCGACACGAGCATTACTTGGCACACCAGATGGGTATCAAGGAGGACATGAAGGTGCTCGATGTCGGTTGTGGAGTTGGTGGACCCGCTCGAGAAATCCACCGATTCACTGGCGCTGAGATCGTTGGTCTCAACAACAACGACTACCAGATCTCCCGAGCCAACTTCTACTCCAAGAAGTACAATTTGGATAAGCTCTCTTTTGTCAAGGGTGACTTTATGCAGATGGACTTTGCCGACAACTCTTTTGATGCTGTTTATGCCATTGAGGCCACTGTTCACGCTCCTGACTTGGCCGGTGTGTATGGCGAGATCTACCGAGTTCTCAAGCCTGGAGGAGTATTTGGTGTCTATGAGTGGGTTTTGACTGATGCCTATGATGAGACCAACCCTCGACACCGAGAAATCGCATATGGTATTGAGATTGGTGATGGTATCCCCAAGATGTTCAAATCTGAGGTTGCTGAGGAGGCTCTCAAGAGGGTTGGCTTCTCAATCGAGCACCAGAGGGATATGGCCGATGTCGGTGACTCAATTCCTTGGTACTATCCTTTAACTGGTGACTGGAAGTACATCCAGAGTGTGGGCGATCTGTTCACCTTTTGTCGATCTTCTAAGCTCGGTCGTCTCTTTACTATGGAAGCAACTGGTTTGCTAGAGAAGATTGGTGTTGCTCCTAAGGGCTCCAAAAAGGTTACTATTGCCCTTGAAGAAGCTGCTATTCATCTTGTGAACGGAGCCAAAGAGGGTCTGTTTACTCCTATGATGTTGTATGTTTGCAAAAAGCCTGAGTAGGCATGTGTGTATAATAATATATAATAATATTGGGTAATGATAACAACTGCTAATAATAAGTGAAGAGGTAGCGAATTATCACTCAAACAACAGGAATGCCTCCAACTGTAATATCAGAGTAATCTCTGATTGGCAATGGATGATCCCGTACTTTTACCAGTTCCATAGCTCACTGGATCAATGATTATCGTAAGATGCCAAATATATAGAAATGTGAATAGGCTGTTCCTCTGCTTTATACATTATGATTATATACGCTTGACTTACCGGAAAGACATCTGCCGAAGTGAAACTGTTGTGAATGAAGCATCCAATTTCATGTTCCAGCTAGTAGTGGTATCATTGGTGTATTCTTTCAGTGTGCCCTCCTCATGTAGGCTCCAGATGTGGCTAAATTTTGAAGAATCATAAAAAGCATGTAAGGAAGCCTTTCGCATTCGAACTTGACTTTGTGATATACACGTTTCAAAGTCGTGGATTCTATTTTCGATGAATTCAGTTGAATCTATTTCATCCCTACTACGTTGCGTTGATCAGATAACATCACATTACATAATGCACGCTCTAACTCCAACTGAAAAGTTGAGCGCTAAAGACATTGAAATTTAGTCATATGGTATAATAAATTATTCATTAGCAATTGTGGTAGCATATTTCATGAGAAATCAAACGATGCTTATACATATTTGTCAATTGCTGCTGATTTTTGTGAGTAATAATAATTCCGCGGGATTAGCAAGGATGACAATTTCGGTGCATGTTTCGATTACCGAGCATTAGAAACCCAAGGATTTGTAATTCATAGAGTATATATAGTTGTGGATAAAGTGACTAAAGTTATCAGTGAATGAACAATTGTGATTTTTGAAAAATGTCTGGAAACAAAGCTATCTTTACTCCTCTTCAAGTTGGTCGAAATAATGTCAATAGCCGTATTGTTATGGCTCCAATGACAAGATTCCGTTCTCCTAATCATATTCCTGATGACAACGTTGCTCAGTATTACGAACAGAGATCCCGAGAACCTGGAACTTTGCTGTTTACGGAAGCAACTTTTATTTCTGCTAATGGTGGTGGATACCCCAGTGTTCCTGGAATCTACAACGAAGAACAGATAAAGGGATGGAAGAAGGTTTTTGCTGGAGTTCATGCTAATAAATCATTGATATTTCAACAATTGTGGGCACTTGGAAGAGCTGCTGATCCATCAGTCCTGAAATCTGAGGGCGACTATCCTTATGTTTCCGCTTCCGATGTTCCTAACGACGCTGAAGGCTCGGCTATTCCCAAGCCTCTTACCAAGGATGAAATCAAAGACTACGTGAAGCAGTGGACTCAGGCTGCCAAAAATTCTTTAGAGGCAGGAGCTGATGGTGTTGAAATCCACGGGGCCAATGGGTACTTATTGGAACAGTTTTTGCGTGAGAGTTCCAACCTTCGAACTGACGATTATGGTGGATCCATTGAAAATAGAGCCAGATTCCTTTTGGAAGTGATCGATGCTGTTTCCGCTGCCATTGGATCCGATAGGGTCGGAGTCAGGTTGTCACCATGGAATACTACAGGTGACCTCAAGGTGTCTGATACCACAGTCGGCCAATATGCTTACATAGCCGGTGAGCTCGAGAAGCGCGCCAAAGAAGGAAAGCAATTGGCTTATATTCATGTGGTCGAACCTCGAGTTAACGGAGGTAGTGATATTGAAGAATATACAGGCAATAATGACTTTATTCGAAGTGCCTGGTCTGGAGTTATCATTCGGGCTGGTGGATTCTCAGGACTCCAGAATGGTGAAGAATACGTCAACCGCGACTCAAAGACCCTTGTCGCGTTCGGCAGATATTTTGTTCCGAATCCTGATCTCATTTACAGGCTGAAAAATGGTCTGCCAATCGCACCATATGACAGGAGCAAGTTCTTCACACCCGACACCCCTGTTGGATATATTGACTATCCGTTTTATAAGTAGACGTGTTATATAGATCCACCGCTAGCCTGACATCTAATTCCATGTTAGAAGAAATAAGTATATTATTTGAAAATAAAGAACTGCTTAAGTGGATCGACTCGTCCTACTTTGATGGAAAATTAACTTGATTGAACAATATATATTAGGATTGAATCCATAGCACCTTCAGTCAGTTTATATAGTACTACCTATTTAATATCCTTTGAGAATTCAATAATAAGGTCTGCAACATCATCAACGAACTCCTCGAGCACAAAATGACCAGAGTTGATAAGCTTAAAAGTCAAATTCTTGCAGTCTCTCTTATATGGTTCAGCACCTTCAACAGGGAAGATGAAATCATTCTTACCCCATGCAACAAGAACCGGGATATTTGAAGTTCGGAAATATTCCTGGAATTTTGGATAAAGTGGAACATTGGTCTGGTAGTCATGAAAAAGCTTGATCTGAACGTCAATGGAACCAGGCTTTGAGATAAGAAACTCATCTAAAGCAGCAGGAGCAGGATCAACACCTCCCGGATTAGCAAACCCGTGCTGATATTGACTAACAATTGTTTCTCGACTCTCCAAGAACTCAGTCATTGCTTTGACACTCTGGGGATCTTTTTGGTCCGCAGTCCAGTACTGTTTGATTGGTCCCCAGAATGAATCAACAAGGCCTTCAACATAGGCATTACCATTTTGAGTGACAATTGAAGTAATTTGAGAGGGCCTGTTCAACGCCATTCGAAGGCCCACTGGAGCTCCATAGTCAAAAATGTAAACAGAGAACTTAGTGAACTTAAGTGCATCAACGAGCTGTTGGACAGTATCAGCCATGCTAGCGAAACTGTGGTCAAAGTTGTGAGGAACCTCAGTGAAACCGAATCCTGGCATGTCTGGGGCAATTACATGGAAGTAAGGAGCAAGCAATGGAATCAAGTTTCGAAACATATACGACGAGGTGGGAAATCCGTGCAGAAGCAAGAATTTTGGCTTGGATTTGTCCCCTGCTTCTCGATAAAACACCTTAGCCCCATTGGCGACCTTTAGTGTGTGATTAGTAGCAGATTTCAGTGGAGTGTTCATCGTTAAATCAGATAATCAAATAATTCAGTTTGTATTCGTGTTCAATGATATTATTTATCATACGACTGCTCTATTTATATTAAATCTATTATAGTAACCGATCTTAGACCTTAGATGCTACTAGGTGCCGCCGGCAGACATGAATCGTGAGCATGCTTATCCGCGGGTTTTCCTGTCATTTTAATTGTAACATACATATGATTATGCACGAAATAAAGCTTAGACATGCCTTCTGGCTTGACAGCAGCATGTGCTAAACAAGGAAATAATGTCTAGCCCCAGCACAATTTGGCTGCCGGCCATGGCCCTGCCGGCAAAATTACTTAGCTCTAATTCTGTCGATAAAGTATAACTCGTGGCCGACGGCACAGAGCAACACGTTGACTATGACTAAGCAGGTCAGATCTTGCTAACGATCGGCAACTAGACGGTTTGATTTTACGCCTGCCTGAAGTAAGTTACTCAATTAATACAGATTACAAAGTGTATTTTAAAATCTCGGCTGCATTATCTCTAGGTATTGAAAACTCTAAACCAGTACCAATCTTATTTGTTTCATTCGTCGGGACAAGTTTTATCACACCCGTGTAGTGGGGCCGTCATGTTAGAATTGAAATACATAATATGGCTGTAGCAATTCAACAATTGCAACCAAGCATGCTTCTATAACATTAATCATCCGTACATACTCATATCATAGCAGTAACCCTATGCTGTGATATTATATGGATATTAGTAAGTTCGAGCTCTACAGACATCCACATATTGCTCAATGCAGAGTTACTTTCATTTTTTGCAGGCCCTTTAGGGAAACGATCGGCGCTGATTAAGCATATTCGATTACATCATTAGACCTGTTTAAGCCATATTAGTAAAGGTTTGCTGTCGAAATAAAGTAAACCAAGTTACTAATTCAGTTAAACCTAATATCCATAGCTATGAGTGAGTAGACATATACATGTACACGGATTAATGGACGCCGGACTATCTTAAAAGTATCCTACTATAGTGGGACGACCTGGGACAATACCATCTTAAAACTGAAATGACAAGGCTCAAGTAAGTCGAACTTCGCTCTGCTTCTAGAGAGACATCAAGACATTCAGATTCGAAGAGTAGCCACATAATTCATCTGGTGTTCGGCTTTAACCGGATTCTGGCAAGAGCAAAAGCCCGATTCCGCGGATTTGTCCCTCAATAGTAATTAATACACATTAGCTGATCTATGAGCTACATAATTCAGTAAATTAATCTAGTGAAATATAAATATCCCCCATTATAACTGATTTTTTTCCATTGAAGTATAGCATTTCAACTTCAGTAGAAACTGCAACAACGGCAATTTTCAAACCTTTGCATGTCTAATGGAATACTGTTATGTAGAGCCGTATTATTATGACGCGGAGTGACATGACTTGGTATCTCAATGACACGTCCAACGATAATGTTGCAGGTAATCATGAGAAGTCGATCTCAAGTGCCTCAAGCTCATTTGTTCACATAGGTCATTCACTCGGTAGCGATATTACTGCTAGAGTATGCAATTAAAATGGCGGGTTCAATGAACGTAAGTGTTTTCCCGACATTCATGAAGTATAGTTCTCTTAATGCGACAACCACAGAATATGGGCCAATAAATCCTTCAAAGAAGCGTAAACTACCTTTTATTAATTCTTTGTTTTCTGCTGATATTGAAGTCAGTTCTGATTACATTTATCGAATGTTATTCGAGATCTTGAAGTTTCGGTTATTACAGCGACCAATGTGCTAGCGTAGTGTTAAAAAGTTAGAAGTGGAATATCGATGGATGGTGATTTGCCTTAATGTGATAGGCTTCACGAAGTCACATGGACGCTTGGTTCGGAGCTACTATTGTATTATTTACACTGTAGATTCTAAAGTATCTAATTGGTGGTTCGCATATCTAACTACGATGCATAAAACTCCTATTGCGCGTCTTAATACTTTGTTTCAAATTCTGATTAGGTCCAGTCATTATTCAAGAGATGGAATTGATATTTTCTTTAAAGCAGGAGCAATTTCTACCAGACAAAGAAATGTGCCATTGGATAAATCTATTATCCATTCTACAGGTAAGTAGCCAGATACCCCGTTCAAGCTAACTTGAATATCCGAATTCGTCTTTTCTTAGCTCGAGAGATTATTTTGTACTGAATTGTTGAAGCGAGCCATATATGGTTTCTATTGTCTGCGGTAATTTGGAATCAACACTAAAGGTCCTGTACATAACTGCTCCAGAAGCGTGGGCTAATAGTTAATATTTAGACTGTAATAGTCGTGATTTTGAGCTATGGGGTATTGCTTAGCAGAAAGATGCCCCAACGTTAGAATTATCGCTTCCATAAATGGCATCGTGAGCATAGTGTTGTGTTATCTGCTTGTGCTCTGGGAAATCCGGCTCTTTGCACATCCGGAGTAATATTAAAGTAGGCTAGCGAACAAAGGTAATAACTCGTAATTCTCCTCTGGCAAGATGGATTGGATACCTTACGTTGGCATTAAAGAGGGTTCAAGACTTTATTACTATTTATCTTCCTATCCTTTCTTGTGTTGCTGGACATCTGGCAGCTTTCGGAATATTTATTAAAAAATTATTCTCCCACGTAAACACCCCCATGGTAGTAAATGGAAGCTCTAACAGTTCTTCGCTTTCCATATTTGGAAGACACATATACATGCAACGGTTAAATACTACTGGCTAGGTAATCTTGTGCTGGTGCAGACACCCAATGATCTTCAGAATTGGCTGAAGTGAGATACTTTGTTGATTCGGTGTGTTATTATATTATATTATATATTCTGGTTGGAAATTGGTGTGGGAAAGAAAGAAAGATATAGAATACGTATATACAAGAAGGGAACATCAGACGTATCCCACGAGTAACTCAATTCAAGTCTCACTTCGTCGTTTGTTATCCAATCGGAACGAACGACGTAACCGAACTCATAATGGTGCAGAGTCGAACAAGAAGGGCTTGCGATGGATGTAGAACACGGAAGGTGAAGTGTGATGGGGAATTCCCTTGCCGGCATTGTGATGAATACATGACTGTCTGTACTTATGAAAAGCCTTCTACGAGAACAAGGGCTCCAAAAGGTGGAATTAATGGCAGAAAGCTGAGACATGCTGAGAGTATTCTGAAAACATTATTTCCAGGAATTGATATAAACTGCCCCACCTTTGATATCAATGCTGCTGTTTTATCAGTTCGCTTCGGTGTAGAGGAAAGCCGGCAAAGGTATAACAAGGAAATCTCAGTATCTAGTAGCAGCTTAGTTGGTTGCAGTACACGGCCTGCTGTCTATACCTCTAACAAGAGAATATTTGTACACTCAATTTTGCCTTCGAAGGATATTGCACTTAAATTATCTCGACTAGCATGGTTTGGTGATTGCTCTCTAATCCAGTTCAATCACGGACGATCATATATGAAAGCTCTTAACGGACTATACTCTGTCCGTGATAGCTTTACCTCGGAAGATTATAACTTCCTCACTTTAGTCTACGCCACTATGTCAGTAGGAGTCTTATTGTCTAGCGATCGTGGAAAGCCTCTCAGCCATGGCGATCATACGGAAGGATATACTTACTATCAGGCAGCCCGTCTCCTTTTAGATACTGACAACATTAATAGTATCTATGGTATCCAGGCTACTGCAATGATGGTTCTCTATCTCCTCTGCTCTGGCAGGTTACGAGAGAGCTACTCATATATAGGGCTGGCAGTACGAGCAGCTAAGAAGGCAAATCTTCACCGGAAAATGGAATTGAATGTGAGTCTCGCAGAGTCGGAAATTTGTAAAAGGTTATTTTGGGCTTTATGGAAGTTGGACGTATATTTAAGTTCCATGATGGGTTTACCAATCACTATGCATTTGGAGGATGTGACTCAAGACATGCCTATGGCAATCGATGATGCTAACATTGGCAATGATATAAAGCCTGCATATGCTTTAGAGGAATCGACATTGTCCCCCGTCGGAATATCCAATTTCCATACACAGCTTTCATTTATTACTTATAAGATTGCAAAATCGTTCAATTACGATAGGATTATTGGATCACGGGATCATAGGAATCATAATAGTGTGAGCTCACTTGAGAAGGAGATATTTAACTGGCAGCAAAACTTGCCGTATGAGTTGAGATACACCACTCCATATAATAAGCATTATGAAAAGTACAAGACTCTCTTCGCGTTGTCATGTTGCCATGTTCAGCTCCAACTATATAGGCCTTTTATACACTATCTGGGTCAATCATACTATCGCAACAATGGATGCAAGGAGCTCAGGTGCGAGGAAAGGTATTACGCTGTAAAGTGTATCACAGTGTCACAATCAGTGATACAGATAGTTGAGAAGGCCATTTCAGAAAGGTATATTTCTGGGGAAAGTTGGTTTCCAATGTATACTCTATTTTATGCAACATCAAATCTGATGTTTTATCGTCTAGATAATCCTTATTTATCGGACGCCAACCGAATTCAGACTGATATAATAACCGGAAGACATACATTATTGAAATTAACTAACTCAAGTATAACTTCTCATAAGGTATATTTGTGGTTGAGGCGGAACTTTGATGACTTAAATATAAGGACGTTAAATGTAAAGAGGAAGGGGAGTACGGGCCCATCATCGATAACATTAGATATATGGGACGAGGCTCCGAAATATGGTTTCAGGTCTTCCGAATATAAGGAAAATAGCATATCCGATATTATAATTTCGAGCAATGAAAAATCGCATGATTCACGGGGGGATCTTTCTGAACGGACAGTTGACGAAGCGTCTTATCTACAAAGTCTAAGGACTTTCCGCGATGCAGGGGTCTTGTGGGATGACGATATTACGTCAAGAATTCCTATACATCCATGTCAAAACAGTTCTTTCTTTACCAATGGATGCGTAGCTGATATCGCTCGGGCCATCTCAATTGAAATGGCGGCCTCCTACCAGGATCCAGACCTTACTACCTATACAGAGTTTCGCTCGGATTATCTTCAGTAACATGTGTAAATGAATAAAGGCTTCTGAAATAGGGCTCTATACCTTACTACTCAGTCACCCATTTTTTAAACCTCATAAACCAAAATTTACAAAACGATGTACTAAATTATCATTTACTATCATACCTTATCCCCCGGAAGCTGGATTTCAAGATGCTGCGGACTTTCTATATCCTCCTTTGAACTAGAAGTAGGCAGTACAGCGGGCGACATATTTCTCTTGGCCAGATATTGGTTCTCGAAAATAAGATCAATCTCTTCAAGAGAGCATCGTGCTGTCTCAACATAGAAGAAATAAACCAATGGGGCAAAGAAGAAATTCAGCACAGCATATACTATGTAATATTTCCATCCAATGTTTGCAATTCCATCGGGTGTTATCAGAACAGTCGTATAATTGGAGATCCAGTTGGCAGCAGTAGCTATCGATGCTCCAACATTTCGATATGCCTGAGAGTTAACTTCGGCAGGATAAAGCCAAGGGGTGGCATTACAGGTCATAGAGAACACAGTGTTGTAGAAAAACATAAAAGCCACAGCAGCAAATTGCCAGTTTTTCGTACCTATACCAAGTCCAACTGAGACAATAACAAAACAAATGCCCTGCAGAAAGAGTCCGAATGACATGGTTAACCGTCTGCCATACTTGTCAATTGTGAACCATGAGAAAAATGTAAAGAAGCACAGATTCATACTGTTGCACGCAGTCAAGATCAGACTCATAGAATGTGTCATATGAGCAGCATTCTGGAGAATGCTGGGCAAGTAGTAAAGAATCACATTAATGCCTCCAAATTGCTGGAAAACTTGACTACTGGCACCCAATATGATTCTTCGAAGGTTTTGCATCCTATCATCTTTGAAGAGATCTTTGAATTTATAGGTAGCTCGGATGGTCTTCTCGTGCTCAACACTGGCAATCACAGTGATCTTCATCTCTTTCACAATGTCCGAGTCAACAGGAGCTCTCAGAAGCTTTGACATTACTATTTCAGCGTCGGAAATTCTGTTATTAAATATCAACCATCTTGGAGACTCTGGAAGATACAATACCATAGAAAAGCAGATAATACAATAGATACACTGTAGCGCAATAGGTAATCGCCAAGAGACTGAATTTGTGGAATTTCTGAAACCAAAGTTAATCCACGTAACAATCACAATACCGAAATCTACTAGAGCTAATTGTAGTACAAGCATTTTACCTCGAAGCTCTGCAGAAGTTGTCTCAGATTGCCAAATAGGGATTGTACTAGTCAAGAATCCACATCCAATACCTGATACGGCACGACCAAAAATCAATTGAACAACATTACTCGCACTTGATTGCAAGATACCACCAATAACATGAATAACACACCCTGATAATATCACTCGGCGACGCCCCATTTTCTCACCAACAAATGCTATAAAGATTGCCCCAAAGAAACATCCCAAATTGAATGTAGCAGCAATGTGCCCGGTAAGTGTGCTTCCAGGATGATTGAAAGTGTTTATGAAATCAGGATTAACGATAATTCCACTGTACAGACCATCATCATAGCCCAATAGGGTGAAACCTATTGCACCACAAAGGGTGATCTGTGTGGTTGTTGTGAAAATGTCTCTCCAATTAATAAATTTCATTGTGCTGCGAAGGACACTACAAACTACGGCACTCTATTGTGTATTTAAGGTGAGAACTATTTACAAAGCCACCGCTATTCATGACCTTTGAAACGGTGTAGAAGGTAGTTTCCTCGATCCACCGGCAAAACTAACACGGACATCAACTGATCCCATCATTTACTTTTTTGGGTAATAGTGGGCAATGGATGCGGGGGTACAAAGCTCTCCGATCCGAAGCCAACCATTCTCCCATCCCCGCATATGCACCTGTACCCCGCAATGACTGGCCCAACTTGGAGCTATCGAATACGAATACCTTTTGATTAGTTAGATATTATCGCATATTATTATAATATGAGGAACTTAGTTTGGGGGTTGAATCAATGACTGGATCTTTGTTTGTTTTGAACAATATAGTGCTATATCACCTAGTGGCACAGTCAGTATGGTTGCTATTTGAGTAACGTACTGACGGTATGAAAGTTTGTTATTTCGCAAAGCGTAAGTTTAATACTACAATAGCTCGAACTGCACAAGATAATGATATCTTATTAAACTATGACCAAAAATTAGACTGGATTGCAATAATGAAATATACAACAAAGAAGGGGGTATGAGTCTCCACTAGAATGCTAAGAGGTATCGTGCAAGAGTTGTTCAGTGTCGGACGGTACAGACATATCAGGTTGACCAGTCACTACTGGATCCTGTCAAGCCAGTAATCAATACCCCACATTTTTCCTAGACAGTAGAATGTAGAATGTATTGTAACGGATATGCTGATTACTTGGTTGGTCTCCGTCGGCAACCCCACAATTGCCCCACTACCCCGCGTATATCGTGTGGGACTAATCAACGAGACCTATTTGTACTGGGACTCTTACCAATTCACAGCTCAATAGCAGACAAATATGAATCTAAGCTTGATTGGAAAAACCGTGATTGTTACAGGTGGATCGCAAGGCATGGGTCGTGCTATAGCTGTTTCTCTGGCCAAAGCAGGCGCCAATGTAGCTATAAACTACTATCCAGATCCAAAACAAGACAAAAATATCGAATCATTACAACAAGAGGTGGAACAAATAACCAATTCAAAGGACAGATTACATTTTATTCCTGGAGATATCAGCCTTCGAGCCACTGCCGATAAGCTAGTAGATCAGACTATTGGGAGGTTTGGACAGATCAATGGCCTGGTCTGCAATGCTGGAATCTACCCATCATCCCCATACCTAGAATGCCCAGAACCCCTATACAGGAAAACAATGGGAATCAATTTAGACGGTACATATTTTGCGACTCAATCAGTTGGAAGGCAAATGGTTAAGCAGAACAACGGGGGATCTATAGTCGCCATTTCGTCGTTTACGGCTCTTGGCGGTGCTAGCCAGTACGTGCACTACGCAGCATCTAAAGCAGGAGTAATTTCAGTAATGTACTCGGCAGCAGTAGCATTTGGACCTAATAGAATCCGTTGTAACTCTATTTTGCCTGGAACATTTGATACCGAGGGGAATCACGAGCATCTCCAAGATGAAGCATACAGGACCGATATGTTTAAACGGATTCCTTTGCAAAGATTTGGCGATCCCCAAGATGTGGTGGGGCCGGTAACATTTCTACTATCGGACATTTCAAGCTACGTGACAGGAGCTACATTGGTGGTTGATGGTGGAGCCACTATCTTCAACCAGTAAACCCCTAAATGAAGACCCCCACCTGGAATTTCCTAGCCGAACCTTAATCACTGACCATCTGCTAAACATTAACGAGTATCGAACATGTTCGACACAAGTCTCGGATACAACCTCGACAGATCTATATTATTGAACATCACTAAGATAAATTCCATATCATTAACTTCTTTCGTCATATTAATAGCAGTCATTGTATTAGTCACTCGGGATGCATCGTAACGTATCAATCTCCGATGCGGGGTAGTCCATATCGAGCATGATCTGTTTGTATGCATGCATATGCACCCCACCTATCGAAACTCTCCACCGTATCTCAACAACGGAGCGTTAAAACAAGTTCCGCACACAATTCCTATTAGCTTGAAGCTACTATTCAGAAATATTCACAGACTTTCCGAAACTTAGCTTGTTGACTAGCAGTAATGGCTGCTCCTCGAGGCCCTCGGATCCGCAAAGCGTGCGCTCGTTGCCGCCGGCAAAAGCTCAAATGCGATGAAATCCGGCCCTGTATTCTGTGCCAACGAGCTGGGATAGAATGTATTGAGAGGCACGATGTACAGCCTGCTAGGAGAACTAGGCAGCAGGCCAAAAGAGCAAACCGCCGTCCTTCACATGATGTCATTGACGACGATGACGACGACCAACAGGGACTAATTCCCGATTCCGACGAATACAGCAATAGGGATCAAATAGCACAATCCAGCTCACCTAACAATAGCTCGAAGGAGTTTACTGACAAAGCTAGAAGGGGTCGAATAATAAGGTCATTTGGTTCCGGAGATAGCCTTGACAGACATGTATTGGAGAGCCTGCTGCAGCAGGGATTTGGTGGTAGCGGTGGTAGCGGTGGCGGAGTAGTAGGCGGCAGTGGAGGAGGAGGAGGAGGAGGAGGTAGAGGAGATAATGTTGGTAGCGGTTCTGACCCGAGCTCTGGCGAAGAAGTATTGGCTGAGAGCCATTCAATCCATCGACGATCAGAATCCGATAGTGCTCAGAGCCAAGAGTCTGAGTCGTATGCCAGAAGGCTATCAGAGACTTATAGTTCCAGATCACCAAACCAGTTTCAGAACAGGAGATCAGAACCATATGTGAGTCAGCAAGCTGAATGTGACACTCAGAGCTTCCAAAATCAAACGTCAAGATCATTTCAGGCCCAACAGAGGGAGCAGGATGGTAGCCCCCATACTAATATGCTCACTCCAGAATCCATGGAGGAGACACACCTCGAACCAAATGTAATCAAGCCTAGTTCAGTATTGGAGTTAACTGAACGGGTTCTTCGAATTCATCATTTTGACAACCAATTTCGTGCCCAAACTTCGTCACTGATAGGAGGAATATCTGATTATCCTTCAGGAAGGATGACGATCAACGAATTCCTAGGAGTATCACTCCCAGCCCGTGAAGTACTGGACGCTCTTGTCGACACTTATTTTCAGTCCGTACACTGGCTGATGAGTACACTGATTGAGTCAAGATTTCGACAGAGGTACGAAGATCTACTGAATAGCGGCTATGTTGATAAGAACCAGCAGGGTTTTGCAAATACGCTTTGCTCGGTGTTTCTCATTGCTTCTAGATTAATTTTGGATAGCACAAAGCGACGTTTCCCCACTATCAACGTTGCGGCACTCGAGAGATTATTTCTGAACCGCTGTAGTACGCATTTTTTGGAGATTGTTCAGACCCCAAAGCTAGAGACAGTTCAATTTGGAGTTATCTTTGCCACCTATCATCTATATTATGGATCTCCATCATCAGCATGGTCAATCTTAGGTGCCACTTTAAAAGTTGCAGTGGCGCTCCGATTACACTTGGAACCTCCCTCCAATGTATCTCCCAGTCAGAAAGAGGAGAGGAAGAGATGCTGGTGGACTCTCTATGTTAGCGACAGGTATTGCTGTATGGCATACGGATGCCCAGTTGGAATTCATGATCAGGATATAACGGTCGGTTATCCTTTTCTAGAAGACGATGTAGCAGAAGATACCACTATGTTTATTTACCACCTTCGGAAGTTTGAGCTTTATCAAATTGCATCTGAGATTATGGAGAAGGTTTACAACAGAGACAAGGCATTTATGGAAATAGTATCGCTTCAACAGACACTGTCTGCTTTATATTCAAAGCTACAGAAGTTTTATGAAAGTCTTCCTGATTTCTTGCGGTTGGAGAACTTGCCCGATTTGAGCGAGCAAGACTCAGTTCTGACAACAACACTAAGGCTACAGGCCATGGCATTACAAACTGCATTTGACAATATCCAGGTAATGCTGTTACGACCATTAATGGCCCTAAAGGCATCAAGATCCCCTGGAGATGAACCAAAGCTTGATATAAATGAGGTCAGTGGATTGGTCGGCATGAGCTTCAAAAAATGTATTGAATCTGCTCTGAGGACATCGAGATTAAGCGATTATCCGGTCCTTGTCAGAACATCTTTGGATACTCATGCTGTATCTTTTTTCAGCTTACACGTATTAACAGCCGGTGTGATGCTGTGCATGTCGATGATAATGGAACCACTATCAGCTGACAGTAATGAAATCAAAAGAGCAATAAGCCGGATTATTAAGATTCTAAAACAGATGTCCCAAACAGCAAAACTGTCTCAACAGTCACTGAATGTTATCACCGAGTTGACTAAACTGGCTTTCACGCGAGAAATGGCTAGCATATTACAAACAGAGGATGTTCAGGGCTACGGATCGGAGTTTAAAAGACCGGAAACCGAAGATATAGTCAGTAAGGAGTCTGAATCTTCCCAGTTAGCCGATGAAGTTCTTCAATCATCTGTCTTTTCAGAGTCTTGGCTTCTCGATATGGACGACGTGGATATGCAGAACGTGCTCATATCGTGTAATAGCCCAGCATAAAAATTGTGATATAATTTATATTTATAGCAAACTCGATTCTTATCTCTCTGTAGGCAGAGTGCAGATCAGTCAGTCATTACGTAATTGCTGTACTTATTGTATGGGTGGGTACACTTAGCGCAACCCACCGTGTGCGAGATATATTTATATGTTTAACTTAGAGTAGTTCTTTTACTTAGACAAATGATATATTATTATCATCACTAAGAGCTTTATCTTCCTGCCTTCCTGTTACTGTATGAACCCAACCTACTTCATGATATCTGAACGCCCCACAGAGTCTCAGTTCGGCATTCTACGATACAATTCATGACAAATAATAAGCGCAAGTCTTGTGCGAATTGCTTTAAAGCAAAGAAGAGATGTTCTACGGAACAACCAAGCTGTAGTCGCTGTAATTCAAAGGGATTTTTCTGCAGTTATTATGAAAGCAATAGGGTATCTACTGACGTTATTGCGAATGAAGCGAACCGTGGAAATATTGTGTCGGCAAGACTAGAATATTCACCTGATACCGGATCTTGTCGTTGGCTTAACGAATGTGGTGAATTAATTGGCAGTGTAGATGATATTGTTAGTGAGAGAATGAATGTTGCTGAGAATATAATGAAGACGGTTCCGGGAGAGTTTGCGAGAACTGGGAAATGCATCTTCATACACAATCATTTACAACTTGACGGTCACTCGAATATTTTATTAGATGCAATGGGTGTATGCTCACTATATATTACTGCTGATACGAGAAATTCTATTTCGTTTCGCAAGTTAATCACAGCAAAATCTGCAGAAGTGACATCTGTCTTGCCGGATATGCTAACGCCAATAGACTTTTTAGCTTCCGTCCAGGCACTGCTTCTCTACCAAATCATTAGATTATTTGATGGAGACATACGTATGCGTATTCAGGCAGAAGGCGTGGAGTCGGTTTTGCTTGAGTGGGCATACATCCTTAAGTCCAAGTGCATGTCAATTTCGGACGTGACTATAGAATACAAAACTGTGAATGATTGGTACAGCTGGAACTATATAGAGAGCATGTGTCGCACAGCTATAGCGTGTTTTGAGGTCATTGATATTTACGGGTATTTCAAAATGGGCCTTCATCTGTACTGTGAAGACCTGAGAATGCTCTCATTTACAGGTCAAGCTGCATTATGGTATGCTGAATCTCGATATGACTGGATGAAGGCCAAATCTAACCTTTCTTCCTACCAGATATCTATTTCAGATTGGGATGAAACAGCTGAATCAACACCTTCCTCAGACTTGGACGCGTTGGGTATATTGATGTTTGTTGTACTACGAGGCACCGACGCAACCAAAAGATGGTTACGGGAAGATCACTACATTCATAATTTGCTATAAATCTTATTGCGAGTTGAGGATACTACCATCCTATTAGGTTGATTGTGAATTTAGATGAAGTTTTAATTTCTTCAGCGTTTTCTTTTAATTCATCAACATCCCAGTTTGCCCAGACAAATTTATTTCTCAGGAAGTCAGCTTGAGTGCTGCAAAGCCAAACGGCAAAGTTCGCAGGTAAATCAGGACTGTCAGACGAGCCTGGATCTCCAGCACCGGCTTTGATACTCATATCTGTGACAATCAAACCAGGTTGAAAATTGAACACCCGTAAGCCAGGGTTTTCCTCTGCTATAAAGTCCATCGTCTTCTGCAGAGCCACTTTTGATGCAGTGTATGATGATAGACCTTGGATCATTTGAAACGGCAAGTGTATTACCGCGGAATTAACGTTGATTATTGTGGCATTTGATTTCGCCTGTGACAGGAACGACTGTGTTACCAAAAGAGTTCCTTTGACATTAATTTCAAATGATCTCCAATAATCGTCAATGTCGGTATCTGCAGTGGCTGAAGGGCTTGCAAGGTACCCAGCATTGTTCACTAAGATATCAATCGTTGTGACTTTTCCAATGGACTCAGATATAGCTTTCGTGACTTGTTCCTTGTTTACAATGTCCACGCTGTAGGTCAACACACCGGTATCCTTATATTTCGAATTGACTTCTTCTTTGGTTTCTTCTAGAACGGTAATTCTACGTCCGAACAGAATAACATTTTTTACTCCAGCTTCTGCAAAAGCGATTGCAGTTGCTTTACCAATGCCAGATCCACCACCGGTTACAAGAACAGTCTTTCCCTTCAATGAGAGAGCTGGATCAGTGGCTCGAATAGACGGGTAAGGCTTGTGGTGGTACATTTTTGTTGGTGAATTGAATGACATATTTCTTGGTTTCTCAAGGTGAATTTGTTAGCTTTTATAATCCCTTCATGCCTTTTGGGTTCTTGAAAGCCCGACACCAACGCCGACACGAACACCGACACCGATGCTGACGCAGGCGTGCTTCCATTCTGACCCAGTTAATGGCAAGTAATTTCTTATCACGATAGAAATTTGAAGACAGTGAACAGAAATATTGGGGAAATAGTTTCAGCCCGTTTAGTATAGAAAAGATAAATTACCACTGTCTACCAAAGCTAATATGGGACGCAAAAATACCGGAACATCTACCAGGCACCATGTGCCAAATTGTACCAATGAATTAAAAGAGAAATCATAAAAGAAACGTTAAGCACTTACGTCCGTGTGTTAGACATATCTGACTTGAGATTGGCATGGGAAGATGACACGACGGATCTCTCGCATGTCAAGACCCGACACCGACATCTGTCGGGATTTGGTGTCGGATGTTAGAAAGTTTAATAGTATTAGGAAAAGTAAAACCTAACTATTCGTTCAAGAATGCCAAGATATATTTGTCATCACTAGCTATTACTAATTCCATCTACCTTGCTTGCCTGCTGATTTGTAATTACTGCCACTCATATATACTTCATGCCAGTTTGTTACACTCATATATACTTCATATCAGCATCATGATTTAGATATTAAAAAGCACCCTCTTAAGATAAGTAGGTGCAACACTGTTCGCCAACATGTATATAAGAGTTCCACCAGCAGTAGCTCCAAGCAGGTACGAGAAAAACTTCAATACGGGATGTATTGGAACTCTTCGCTTCCCCCCGCGGATGTTGAAATCCGTCCATTTGGGCCACAAAAGATTCACCCAAAATTTAAAAGCATAGTCATAGTAGCTCGTGGTATTTCGACCTTTATCGTTAACATTCCAGCTTGCACATGCGCTACTCCAAACCATATTCTTCAACCGCTTTTGTATGTAAGCTGCATCATACATTTCTGATGACTCCTTGACATCTATGACGGTAAAATCACCCTTTAAAATGGGATTGACCATTGATTTGATAAGGTATTCGCAGGAAACTTCGTTGGTGAAAATAGCACTGTTATGCGCAGGGAAAGAATTCGGGCCAAAAATAATTCCAAAATTTGGGAAACCAGATATGAATGATCCCTTATATGCTTGGCACCCATCGGTTTCTTTCCAGTGTTGGTTTAATGTTACTCCGTCTTCACCTACAATATGAAGCGGTTGTAGGAATTCCTGCACTTTGAAACCTGTGGCAAGAACAATTGTATCAAAATCATGATCTGCCTTATCTGTACGAAGACCTTCTTCTGTAAACTCTAGAATTTTTTCTGTGGTAAGAAGAACATTTGGGCTGTGAAGACTTTCAAGGTATCCAGGATCAAAGATTCTTCTTTTGCATCCCAACTGAAACGATGGCACCAATATGTCATGATACTTTTTGGGCGCTGTTTTCAACATATAATCCAGAGCTACTTTTTGGACTTTGGCTCTCGAACTACGCTGGTAAGCAGTATCAGACAAATACAAAGTGTGCAGCGAGTCAGTCTGATAAAATAACCACAATCGGTATAACCTTTCGTAAAGGGGAATATAATTGAACAAGAACTTATCGAAAGTAGAGAATTCTTTGTTTTCTCGAATGAAAAACCACTGAGGAGTTCTCTGGAATTGTATTACCTCTTTTGCAACCGGACAAATTGAAGGCACAAGTTGTGCTGCACTACAGCCATTACCTACTACACCCACTTTTTTATTGGTGAGATCGTAGTCATTTTTCCATCTGGCTGTGTGAATAATGTCGCCTTTATACTTTTCAAGACCTGGAATTGTACAATCTTTAGGCTCAGTGAAAACACCGACTGCTGATACCAACATCTCGGAATCACGAGTGAAAACCACGTCAGTTTCCATATTGTGCAAAGTAACCCTCCAAAATGTTCCTTTCCATTCAGCACCGACCACTTCGATGCCTGTTTGAATATGGGGCGTAACCTTAAATTTATCGGCAGTATCATGAACGTATTTTAGGATCTCCTTTTGGCCAGCAAATCTCCTCGACCAATTATGATTGAGGTTGAAGGAAAATGAATAATAATGCGACTCAACATCACATCCGACCCCAGGATAGGTATTCAAGAACCAAGTCCCCCCAAAATCTTGTTCTCGCTCATATATTACGAAATTGTGATAATTCATCATCTTGAGCTTGGAGGCCATGGCGACACCTGATACACCACAGCCCATGATTATCAATCTCGGCTCATTATGATCCATTACGCCAATACAAACGTTTAAACAAGTCCCTATATAATACCTACTGTTATAGATGATATATAAATGATTACAGGTATGATACCGGATAGCAAAATTATTTACTTGGCACCCCACCGGAGATCGAACTAGATCCAAAAATGCGGGGTAAGAGACGTGGGGTCGCGGGGTCTCCAAAATAACTTCCGGTCATGTGATCGGCACTTTTGATTTGTGGGGTAAATAAGCACGTGGGGTAATTAAGGATATGAATACAGTTATTTTTACATCCTGTCTCGTAGACTTCTGTAGTAATCCAAGAGATAGTTGAATTGAAGATTGCCTAACTGTGTTTGAGCGAACTGTGGAGTTCGTAATGTCCATTCCAAAATATTCCGACTTGCCCTCTGTAGCATCAATGCCAAAAGGATGTGCTTGGGGGGTATTCGATAAAAATGGCGAAAAAGATACTCTTGGAACAATCAATCATCTGAGTGATTCCGTAGTACTAGCAGCCAGAAATGAGATCGTAACTGGAAAGCATGTCTCATTGGACTGGCCGCTGGACTCGTTGAATCCTCCTGGATTTGGTCGTCAGCAGTTCACTCGAGAAATCATAGACAATACTGGACCCGGAGAAACATCCTGTGACGATGTAATTCACATCAACACTCAAAGTAGCAGTCAGTGGGATAGTCTCATTCATGTTGGTCATCATGCTACCAAACTGTTTTATAACGGTGTACGACACGCAGACGTCCTGGTAGGTAAGCCTGGATTGAAATCTGGGGTAGATGCATGGGCTCGCAATGGAG
Organism: Sugiyamaella chiloensis; assembly: GCA_030578775.1. Classification (NCBI taxonomy): domain Eukaryota; kingdom Fungi; phylum Ascomycota; class Dipodascomycetes; order Dipodascales; family Trichomonascaceae; genus Sugiyamaella; species Sugiyamaella chiloensis. The sequence continues at coordinate 263,286 of JAKTZE010000018.1, read as the reverse complement.
GCATTGTAGGAAGAGGTGTGCTGCTGGATTATGTCCGTTATTCAAAGCTGAAAGGTATAACCTATAGTCCAACTGAGAATCATGCCATTTCAGTTGATGTACTTGAAGATATTGCAATAGAACAGGGCGTAGAGCTTCGCAAAGGAGACATATTGATTGTGCGCAGCGGGCTCACAGAATGGTATGATGGTGCATCCCTGGAGGAGAGGTCGAAGTTAAATAACGGCACTTTTGTTGGAGTTGCAGGCGGCGAAAAATCTGCTCAATGGTTTTGGGATCATCAATTTGCTGCTGTCGCTAGCGATGCTGCTGCATTTGAATCTTGGCCTCCAACAGCGAGAGATGGATATTCTCTGCATTATTTTCTTTTAGCGATGTTTGGGATGCCGCTGGGTGAATTATGGGATTTAAAGAAACTTTCTCAGATGTGCGCTGAGTTGAATCGTTACTCGTTTTTTATAACTAGTGCACCACTAAATATTCCGAACGGTATTGCCTCCCCGCCAAATGCCATCGCAATATTTTAGCAAACTCACCGGAGCTATTTTTAACAAGCTGTATATATTATTTGTATATATTTGTACTATTACTACTCTGGAACATATATTATACAAGCTTCGATCTTAACGTCGACATTTAGATCTTGGTTAGTTGTTTTTTACGGAACAAAAAATTCAGCTTAACTTTATCATATATTTAAGTATGCCAGGCTACCTAGTGATCATGACTTTGACAACACCCTCAGAACCGGCAGAAACAAGTTGGAAAGCCTTCTCTGCATCAGTTGTTCCATATTCGTGACTAACAAGAGATTTCACATCGACCTTGCCAGATCTGACAAGTTCAATGGCCGTTTTATATGTATTGGCATATCTGAAAACTCCAATCAAATTCACCTCTCTAGAAGAAGCATAACCAAGGTCAAGAGTTTGAATAGGCGAACCAAAACCAACCACAATAACTTTGCCTCCTGGGTATGCAAGACGTATCCCTAGAGTGGTACAGATCGGTGCCCCCGTGCACTCAAAAACAAGATCTGCTTCATTGAATTGATCTTTCTGCAAAAGTGATTCAGCAAGCTGTCTTGTATATTCAATATCATCCTCTCCAGGTGCCTTCTGGCCAACAATGACTCCTGTCACCGATGGAAGATATGATTTAGCAAATCTAATTCGATCGCCTCTAGTGTCAACGATTACGATATCTCGAGCACCTGAGCACTTGGCAACGGCCGCCGTTAGCAATCCTATAGGACCAGCCCCGATAATGGTGACAGTTTGCCCCACTTTGATCTCAGATCTATTCACAGCTTGAAGTGCGACAGACAGAGGCTCCATCATTGCACCTTCGTTGAAGTTTAGCTCAGGAGGAAGTTGATGAACAAAATCTTGTTCATGGCAATAGTATTGTTGAAGCATTCCTTGAATGTGTGGGTGCATTTGTGCTGATCCCGAGAACTTCACCTTTCTGCATAGATTGTACTTTCCCGATTTGCAAAGATCACAAATTCTACACGACACTTGGGGTTCTACAGCGACATTGTCCCCCACTTTGATGGATGTTACTGCCGAGCCCACTGCAACAACCCGACCTGCGCCCTCGTGACCAAGGATCAAAGGATCTAGTACACTGAAGGTTCCATTTCGAGCATGCTGATAGTAATGAATATCTGAACCACAAATCCCCACCGATTTAATTTCAATTTGTACTTGATTATCTGTTGGTGGAATTGTAGGAGCTGAGCATAGCCGGAGATCTTTCTCCTTGTACAAGGCAACTGCTGGATGAGTATTCTCGAGCAATGTCATAGGGTTTATCTCGTTATGGATTTCTACAGGCATATTAACATATTATAAGTAGAACGATATTGATTTCCATTGCTGTCAGCAACTCCGTAGGTAGACTCTCCGGCGGTAGATATGGATCCGGCCCCGCATTCTGCCATGTGCAGTGTGGGGTGCAGCTGCAGCAGCTGACAATGCTGAGGCCTATTTCGGATATTAAATGTTTTGCAACTAGTGTTTGATCCACAAGCGACTGTCCGAAGGTCATTTGATTAACCAATTGATACTGTAACATACCGTGGATACTCTATCGTTATTCGAAGACTAAAATATGACAGAATATCAAATTTAAAGGTGACCTCTATTTTTTAATTTTCGTTTTCGTTTCTTTTTTCGCTTATGTATTAACGTATTATGATGATATAAATCTAAGTAAGAAGTGTCCATTTCACTGGTCTTTTGAAGGTAGGGACATGATTGAGATATCTCTCAATCTTTGATGCAGCACTTTTGGGATCAATACCGAACCTGATATAGTTACTTGGACCGGTCGCACTATATCCCCAAGAATCCATGCCAATACTTGCTGTACAGTATTTTGCCCAAACAAGTGGGACATAAGGTTCAAGGCTGACAATATGATTTGTAGACAAAACTGAATCTTTATAGTCATCAGATTGAGCATCAAAAAGCTTCATACATGGCATACTAACGACTCTGGTCGCAATATTTCTAGCATCCAAGATTTCAGCAGCTTGGAAAGCCAGCGATAACTCAGAGCCACTGCTAACAATTGTGACAACCGCATTTTCAGTCTCTTTGATGACATAACCTCCAAGCTTGACATTATTTCTGCTGGTATTGGGGATAATTGGCATAGCATCTCTTGCTAGTGATAAAAGTGTAGGAGCAGATTTGTTAGCCAAAGCGGTGTACCAAGCCCCAACAAGCTCTTCACCATCCGCTGGACGAATGTATAACAGAGTGGGCATCGCACGAAACAACGAGTCAAGTTCGACTGCCTGGTGGGTAGGACCATTTTGACCTTCAGCAAAAGAGTCGTGCGTAGCCATGTGCACTACGGGAAGGTGACTTAACGCTCCCATTCGAACACCTGGAGCTGCGTACATGTAGAACATGAAAAATGTTGCGGTCACAGGTAAGAAAGTTCCAGAGTTATAAGCAGCGATGCCATTTGAAATGGCAGCCATTGCATGTTCTCTGATGCCGTACCTTATAAAACGACCTGAATACCGCTGTGGTTCAAAGACGTCATCGGGCCGGTCACCGAGTTTGGTTGACGATGATAAATCCGCACCACCTCCAATCAAACTTGGCATGTTTTTGAACAAGATATCAAAGATAAATCCGTTGATTTCTCTAGTTGCAAACGGAGATTTTGGAACCTCATATTTTGAAAGAAGGGTTTCAAATTTAAACTCCCCTGCCATTCGACTCTTCAGGGTGCTTCCGTCTGAAGGGTATTTTGTGCAATAAGCCTCTAGCAAAGTCTCCCAATTCTTCTCATAAACCTGCCCATTTTGGATGGCTTGGTGGAAATATTCTCTGGTACTTTCAGTTATAGTGTGAGTAGGGATATTTGGTTGAGCATCCCATGCTTTAGAATCTTCTTCGGAAAATGTACTGTGATGCGCTCGCGAAGTCCCCGCCCTCGAAGTTCCATAGCCAATTGTAGTTTTCATGTTGATGAAAACGGGTTTGCCTTGATAGCTTTTGGCTTCCTCAAGAGTCTTTACAATGATGTCGACAGATGTATCTCCATCTAATATCTCTAGTACATGCCATCCCGTTGCTTTCATTTTAGCGTTGACATCTTCAGACATAGTCCAATCAAGCGGCCCATCGCATGTGACACTGTTGTTGTCATATATAAGAGTGAGATTGTCTAGCTTTAAATGGGCAGCCAAAGAAATGGCTTCCAGAGCGACACCTTCTTGTAGACACGCATCTCCAGTAGTGCAAAATATATGTGAATCAATGATCTGGATATCGCTTTTGTTGAATGTGGCTGCTAGGTGTTTAGACCCGATAGCAAGACCAACAGCATTAGCAATTCCTTGTCCAAGAGGGCCAGTTGTGACTTCAATGCCTTCTATCTCTATTTCGGGATGACCATGACAGATTGTTTCATAACCGTTGAGCTTTGCATCGCAATATCCTTTCAATTGATCCATCGTCATGTCCTTGTAACCTGCCAGGTGTAGCATGACATATTGAAGAATACCCGCATGCCCATTAGACATAACAAACCGATCTCTATCAAACCAATTAGGATTTGAGGAGTTGTATTTCATCACATATTTCCACAAGGCTACCGCTAATGGTGCCATACCTATGGCAGAGCCTCCATGACCTCCGCCATTCTGACGACAACAATCAATCACTAGCTTTCGAATTTCAGCAACTGCCAATTCATCAGTACTGAGAACAGTCATATTTATTACGATAACAGTGAAAAATTAAAATAATAATCTATATTGAAATGGATGATATATTTAATATATCGAATGAAGGATGGTTTGGTTGTCCGTCGGATGGTCCTGCCATTGTTTATGCACCCCGCACTCGCACCCCGCACCGACTACATATGTCTCCGACGGTTGACTTACTGATGCAACTTGTATGAATTGCGAAAAGAATCCTATCAGAGTTCTTTGTTCAACCAATACAGGTAACTCTTGAGTAAGAAGTGGAGTTATTTATCTTATGTTTACAGACAGAAATAAATCTTGAAAGACTGCATATGGAGAATCACTATATGAAACTTCGTGGTTAAGCACTACGTAATATTCATCTGCCCAATTTTAGAACTTTCCATCCAGCAAAGTAAATTCTATGAAGAGTGTAACCAAATCAGAACAATCGAAGTAACAAGATGTAAATTAATGCAACAATAGTTGATATAAACGCTAAGTACCACCACAGCTAGTCTAATCCCGATTATTATGGCAATCTTTTGTTTCCTTTCATTCAAAGGAGTTCCACTGCAGCGTCCTGGCATGTACTACCGGCATTAATAGGATTACATCGTGCATTGAGGTTGTTTGGGAGTGCAACATAGTAATCGCTGTTATACCTAGATGCCATACCAGGAGCTGGCCAGTCAGTGCTAACTATTTGAGCACCACTAGCAAATGCAGCATCTCTCATAGATATATCATTATCGAAAGCGTGGCCAATTGGCTCATCAGCACGAGTTCGAACAAAATATCCTTGCTTTACCAGGGTCTGAATAGTAGCAAGGTTACCATTGAGAGGATCATTGCGCTTCAGAAAGGCAGCATCGGGCTCACCTGGCTCCGAGTTGGTAAAGATGACCCGACCTTCCAAATTGTCATGGCCACCGGCTCGATATGGATCTCGGATCTGGATGGGGTTAGTAGGTTCGTTATCCATAACAAAAAACACCTTTCCTCGGGATTTTCCAAGCGTTGGCCAGCCATGCTTTAGAATTGAGCCCTCCAAGGTCAAGCCAGGCAGTCGCAAATCATCTGGCGTTATGAGCTCTGTGGATTCAAAAACTGACCGGATCTCCGAATCTACGATATCTAGAGCTTGGCTAGTCCATTTTTCAGCAACAGCACCTCCTCGCTCTTCACTGGCTTTCTCAGTAACCTTGAATTCCAGCAAAATTGGAATAGGAACGTGATTTGGATGAGTTTTCGACCATTCTTTTACTTGACTCATGCATTCAACAAGAGTATGGCAGTAGGTGCCGACATCACCATCAGGGATATGGAGCACTTTTGTTCCTGGTTCACTCATTTCCGAAGGAAGTTTGTAGTGAATATCATCTTCAATACCAGCTAGTTTCCTGATCATAGGATTAGCATACCGTCCCCCAGGACTGGAATCTGCCAGCAGATCAAACTCAAAACTTCTCACATGTTGATGTTCAAGTTGGTCATAAACTGACGCATGAGAATAATAGAAATTTTCATATCCTTCATGAAACTTCTCAAAGAAAGGACGCTCAGCAAGACTCACTTCACGATGGTAGCTGTTATGCGAACCCACTACTTGAATCTGGTTCAACCTTAATTCGTCTATCTCCTTTGAACCCTGTTTGATCAGCTGTAAGATAGGCGATTTATCAACTGCTTGGCTAACGATTAAAACTTGTTAGCTCCCCTTGGAAACCTGCGAGATACCAAAAAAAACTTTTCTCTTTATATATTCAACTCACCACCAATAGCTGCAATTACGCCTGTCAACAGGACTGTCTCCGACATTCGACCCATCATACAAAAGTAAGAACTCTACCGGATCCGCTTATGGGTTTTATTAAATAACAGAGATATTCAAACGTAGCTGACTTCTTTCGTTTCTTTTTCCCCCGTTCGATATCCTATAATTAACTGGTGTGGGTAAAGTTAAGTACAGAGCTCTTGCGCTAAATAATTAGTACTGGTGCTCGGTCGATCGCTAGCACCTTTACAGCCTTGTGCAGTAAATTGCTGCCCCTGCATGATACTATCAATTGACACCCATCACGTGTATCTCAAATGCTCTCCATATGGATGGAGAGGCAAGATATTGAGATATGCAAGGCAATTTGAATCCCAGTTTGCAGTCTGTATTTCCGAATACTATTTTCAATGCCTGAGCTTACCTAATTACCAGTATAAGAGCGAAAACGAGACGTCACTCCTGAATGCGGTCTTCGGCAGCTCGGGGTTATCCCGAACCGAACTGCGTCAATTACAGTGCAGGATAGAACTATGAGTTGTTATCCCCATTGGTCTCCATTGCTATGCTATACACCTTCAACATATTCTTTTTGGTAGAATTCAGTACAACGTATTTACATTCAATCGTTTATTAAGGACAAATTATACATTCCACGGAATGGATGGTTCTTCATATGATAAAGGCCCGTACTGAGTACTGCAATCTTAGGCACCGAGTGAACGATGTGAATGATGTGTCTTCGCGCACCAAACTGGGGAATAATCATCGGCAGATAATAGCTCCCCCGCTCGGCCCACTTTTCCGTTTATATCATTTTCCAGATGAAGAAAAAGATCGACTCTCACATAGTGGTCTGATCTAGCTAGCCATCTAATTCTAAATAAAATTCCTCCAACTTTTATCGGAACATATAGGATGCTTGCTGGTTTGGCATATTTGTGACAACTTCCTGCAGCCTTCATGCAAAACTAGCTCTTTTCCCGCATATGCTCCGGAAAAATCACGCTGTGACATTTCTCACGTGCTTCCGACCGACGAATTGTGTGGATGATTTTAGAGGCACGATCTTGGCTTCGCCAATTGTCGATCATAAACGGATGTTTGCGTGGGAACTTGCGTCAATTAGTCACTGGTGCCGTTTCACTAGCCTCTCGATGTGGCTACGATATGTCACCTTCAGATAATTTTTTTTGTTTTTTTATTTGTTTTTTTTCGCTTTTCCGTTTCTCGTCGCTATGTTTGCCGTCTTCGTCGAATAAAGAGTTAATTCGGACGGCTTTTCCGAGCGTAATTCTGATGAACTCGTCTGAACCTAATTGATCCAAAGCCCGAAAAGAAGTCCTGCTCATAAGACTGGACTAATTAAAATTGCACTGAAGAAGAATACTCGAAATTGTATACTCAACGGGAGATATAAGGAGAAACTTTAAAAACTAATAATTGGAATTATCTGCAGAAGCAGAGAACGGGCCAAAGATGATGGCTATTGCAGCATGTACACATGATCGAAACGGTATCACAGATGGAAGATCGTAGAGAGATCGACTGAAAAGAGCGCATGATTGAGAACGTGGTGATGATTCGCGACTGCTTTATAGGGTATATCAAGGTTTAAAGGTTTCCTAAAGAGTGGAATCATATAAATAATGACTTGTATATCGGTATGTTCGTCATTTCATCTGCCTAGAAATGTCTCCAGTGACAGAGACCGCTGAGAAGCGAGCGTTGCCTGAGGTTACTGTATATGATGAAGAACAGCCAGAAAAGGAATCTTACACTCTTGAGGAAGCCGAGCAAGCTATGGTAGATGAAGATGCTATGACCTTCATGGAGGCGGTCCGTAAGTACCCCAAAGCTGTTGGATGGTCCTTGCTATTATCGACCGCTGTTATCATGGAAGGATTTGACTCTGGGTTGGTATCGAACTTTTATGGATTCCCTGTCTTTCAAAAGAAGTTTGGAACTTATACAGCTGAGGATGGCTATCAATTGACTGCTGCCTGGCAATCAGGACTTTCTAATGGTGGTTCTGTTGGTGAGATCCTGGGATTGTTCATCAATGCTTGGGCATCTGAGAGATTCGGTTATCGAAAGACTATGATCGTATCTCTCAGCTTCTCTATCGCATTCATCTTCATTGCTTTCTTCGCAAAGAATCTAGCCACTTTGGAAGTGTATGAAATCTTGATGGGTGTTCCTTGGGGTGTGTTTCAGACTCTAACAACTTCGTATGCTGCAGAAGTTTGTCCTGTGGCACTTCGTCCGTATCTAACAACTTGGGTCAATATGTGCTGGCACGTCGGTGGTCTGATCTCAACAGGTGCTCTGCGAGCGTTATTGAAAAGAACAGATGAATGGGGATATCGGATTCCGTTTGCTCTGCAATGGATGTGGCCAGTTCCTCTTATAATTGGCTGTCTCCTTGCTCCTGAATCATCATGGTGGCTAGTTAGGAAGGGGAGAGTAAATGATGCGATCAAAGCTGTGAAAAGATTGCAGTCTCAGGGTGAAGATGCCGACATAGAAGCAAAGAAATCTGTTGCAATGATGGTTCATACTCATCAGTTAGAACTTCAAATAACATCTGGTTCCTCTATCTGGGATTGTTTCAAAGGTGTTGATCTTAGGAGAACTGAAGTTGTATGCGTAACATATGCAATTCAAAATATATCTCAGAGTCCTCTCAACGGTGCTTTCTTCTTCGAGCAGGCTGGGTTGCCAACTGCTGATTCTTTTGATCTAACTATGGGACAATTGTCTGCCGAGATTGCCGGAACGATAGTTGCATGGTTTTTGCTTCCCTGGTTCGGTAGAAGAACAATGTATCTTAGTGGACTCGCTATAATCATTGTCATATCATTCATCATGGGTGGATTGGGTGTTGTTGGAAGTACTGCTACAGAATGGGCAGCTGGAGGGCTTGTTATTACTAATTATTTCGTCTATTCGGTTACAATTGGCACATTAGTATATTCACTTGTGGCCGAGCTTTCATCCAGTAGGTTGAGAACTCGTACTATCCCATTAGCGAGGAATCTTTATAACGTGGTTGGAATCGTTAATGGAGTACTTGTGCCCCATATGGTGAACAAAACTGCCTGGAATTGGGGTGCTAAAGCGGCCTTTTTCTACGGTGTCATACAAATCCTTGCCCTGTACTGGGCATTTTACAGGCTACCTGAGCCAAAGTCTAGAACCTACGCTGAATTGGACATGTTGTTTGCTATGGAAGTTCCTGCTCGTAAGTTTGCAACAACAAAAGTTGATCCCTTTGCGTCGGAAGGTGGGATTATTCAAGCTCGAGAAATCAACCAGGGTTAGGTGATTCAAATATAGTTAAAACTCGATGTTTCATCTAATCTCCGAACGTTATCTTATCTCCGTACAGCTATTGTTTTTGGATATGACAAACTATTGAAGGTCAATTTCATGTTATAGAATAGTATGCAATTGTGGATACATGCTTTAAATCGAGTGCAATGATTCGCACCTCTCTTATACCACTATCAGCAAGATCCACGCTACTAACATGGCAGACATTAGACTGAAAGTGAAAGGAGCTATATTATGTGGACCTTTTGCATTAGCAATCACTCCTGCTATAAATGGCATGATAGCACCACCCATGCCTCCAAGGGCTGTAGAAAATCCCACTCCACTGATATGTAAAGAAGAATCTAGGCGCTTGATTGCGACTACAGTTGTTATAGGAAATAGGGGTCCAATGAAAAACCCCATGAATCCTACCGCAATTGCAGACCCCACAAGACTTGGAACAACCCAGAAAACTATTGTGAATGCCATCAGTCCGCATAAATAGATTGCACCCATCAATTCTTCGCGCTTAAATTTTCCAGTAACAAATCCCAGTACTAGTCTTCCAATAGTAAGACCAATCCAAAACCCCATTGTCACGTACGCCATATTATCAACAGATCCATGTCGTACAGCAATCATATAAGACGTGATCCATCCACCCAAACAGATTTCTACGCCCATATATAGGAAGAGTATGACGCATAGAAGCCATACAATCTATAGTTAGTAAAAGAACAGGAACACAGCAAGCGTACTTACTTTGCTTCGAAGTATGGTTCTCATTGGATTAGTATTCGCTTCTTCGTTATCATGCGACATCACTTGCTCTAAATATTTTGCTGCATTGTCATGCCTGAAAGCATAACTTGACAGAAGCACCGATATTCCGCTGAAACTAATCAAAAGCGCATAACAGACATTCCAGGACCTCCCACTTCTGATAATTGCAGTAAAAATCAATGGGCATATTGTCGCACCAAGGCCATAACAAGATTGGAGAAGACCGGTGACTTCATTTTCATTATTTAGATTGCCGATCCAAGAGATCCATGCAGCATCGATCATTCCGTTTCCAATGCCTGCTATCCCATAACCAACAACAAATATTGGAAATGGTGGTGCCGTTATGGCGATAATATAGCATATCAGCTGACAAATGGTTCCAATAAAACTAACACCCCGCCTGCCAACTAGCCTATGTACCTTGTCATTTACCAATGCAGACACTAAGTACCCCAAACATGGAGCAATAAACGAGACTGATACAACCAAATATGATAGTGAATAGTGATTTTCAATCTACATGTGAGTTACCATTTGAGCTATTAACGACTTACTCTGGGAAGAAGGACACCTAACGATGCGTCGCTCATGCCCAACACTATAAAACCATAGAACGTTGACGCAACGCGAATGATATTAGATTTCGGGTTATTCCATGACTCTTTTGTTACTGAGATTGAGTTTGAAGTATCTGTTCTCTTAACGGGTTGGTCACTAAATGAACTGGTTAGCGTCTGTTCAGACTTTTCTATTCCGTGGTGGGACATCAAATTAACGAATAGCAAAAAGAAGTATAATCCAATGGACAAGAATCATATCAGGTAGACTACGTATATATAGGTTTATATATAGGTTTAGTTAAAATATTCCACGACCAATTAGCTAACAAATAATGTGGAAAATTCGGACCGACTCCTGCCTCTAAGGGATATGCTGCAACGTGTCATAGCCCCAAGCGGCATACCTTCCTAAATAGGAAGTAGTTTAAGCTAGGCGAAGCAGGGAGAGCGGTAATTGTGGGGGTCGGGGAGAATCGGTGGAACACAGCTACAAGTTCAAAGACACATGGAAAGATTCACAAAGTCATTGAATTCTCCCAGTATTCCACTATATCGGTCGAATATGGTTATCATATCTCTATAGTTGGAATGGTGAGTCTTCACGCATAACGATGTTTCCCACGACTAGAGATCATCTAGCTCTTGAAATACAGGAGAAGAGTTTGTTTAACGTTCATAGAATATCCAGTATCGCTCAAAAGATGCCAATACAATTCGTATCTATAATGACTTGTTGTAGTATAGGATTTCTCGCAAACAGGCGTAGTAAGTTTTCTTACTGTCTGAACGTGTTACAATGACTCAACCCATTCTTCCTCAGTCTGTTAGCATATGCTAAATTAAAAGTAACTGATATCCGGCAATCTCGAGCCTTCTAGGGCAGTTCTCGTATAGCAAAATCTAACTAACCAGTGAGATATGCAACACTTTTCGCAAACATTCTGCTCAATTCTTGAAAATAGTTGTTTCTGGTTAGAAAATTAATGCTTCCGTATTAATATGGCCCAGTGCGTGCCACACGATTGGGTTGATCAAGAGAAAAGTAATCCAGAAATTGGTGCTCCATTTCCAGCTGGCATGCTGAGTGAGATATTAAGGGGAATTACAAACTTGTCAAGTTGTTATTGTTTATCTTTTCTTACAAACTGGGTCTAGTTTTCATTGTATATCTAGATCATTTATCTCCAATGAAAGCTGAAGAGCTTGCCACCTATGGACAGACGGTAACTACGTGAGCATAAGCTTAACCCGACTTTCTACTCAATTGTACTGCATGTTCCAGTGATAAAAAGCAAAGCCGAGATAGACCGTGCAAGATGGAACTCGATGACTGGCTGGTAATAGTCCGAAAATGGAACCTCTAGAAGCACAAAGAAATTTATAAACTGTGATGGGCTTATTGCTCATATGTGGATCTTCGCTGTTTTGGTCCCTGGTTTGAACTCTATATTGTGGGCGCAATAGATCTGATTGGTTAGGACATTCCTTTCGCCAATCTTTTCGGTCGTCTTTGGCATGCACTGCGGGTGTCAATCACGGATATTCACGGAGTGCAACATATAGACTGCCAAGAGATATCCGTCAGCGATCAGCGCATATGCATCCAGCACACGACCAATGGTTAGAACCCTCGTATATACAGTATCCTTTAACTTATAATGACAGTGTCAGTCTATAGCATTTTACCTCAATGTGGACATAAACAATGAGATATGATTAACATTCAACACTTATTTCTATCTTCAAACAATTGGTACTGTTATGTTGCCAAGACCTATCTGCTGTTACGGGGCCCCCAAGTGAGGCGGGTGGGATGAAAATTAAATTATCAGATCATCTATTCTCCTAGATTGGAAACCCCGGGCGATGCCCTAATGTCCGGTTATGCAGGCACTAGCAAGCTAGCGAAAGGTACCAACTATTCGAGATAGGGGATCATACCAAGCGATAATATAATTACAGCTGAATCCAGACAGTAATAATACATCAATACAACCATTTGAGAATCCTAACAAGTTAAGTGTAATTCTCCGTCTCAAGGACATTGCTATAAGATGATCGTCAAAAGCGGGCCGGTGCCGGTCTTGCGCTGAAACGCACATGCAGATGGTAATCTTATCAGATCCAAATCCTAATTAGGAAATGTCGGCCAAAATGCGATACAACTTGATCAGCCTGGAACACAAAAATGATCAATTAACAAGCCAAACATTGATAGAGCACTGGAAAAATAAGTTGATATAGTGAAGCAGTGGATCGTTGAATACAACTCCGTTGCTGTGGTTTGAGCTGAGTAATTGAACCCAGTGAGTGTGCCAGTTGCGTCTGACGCATATGCAGTCCAACGAAGGGTGCCTCTTCACGATCTGCAAAAATTTTAATTAATCCACAGTCACAAAGAAGTTTACCAATACATATATAATAAATGATGTCTCCAGTTGCATGACATTAAATCTAATGCGTTTTAACTCAACATTTGGGATTGTTGTTCTGCTTCTCGCTCGCTCAATTCTGTGTCTGCAGAATAGTTCACAGGGCTTGGCGGCTTCGTCTAACAAAGCCAAGTCAACTTCCACCAAGAAAGTTAAAACAGATTCTAACGGAGAGGCATGTGCCAATGCGGTATCATACTATAACTTTGGCTGCGAAATCCCTCCCGCAGGTGATCTGACAGACATGGCTGCCGATTGTCTATGTGATAGTTACGCTTACATTGGTAGTGTGATCGGCTGTATTGAGTATGCTGCCTCCACAAACAAGGAAGTGAAAGCTGCTTTAACGTATGTGTCGCAAGCGATATGCCCAAACTCTCAACTAAACATCACCCAACTTGCCAAGAGTCAAGGAACGATCCCTAGTAATTTGAACAAAACTGAGTTACACAGCCTGCATTCCAGTCCATTTCTGATTCCTACATCTGAAATTAAAACCAATTTAAAGATTGTTGGTCAGAAGGCCAGAGTTCAAGCGAAAAATCCGAAATATACTGCTGGTATTTACTCGTTTTGGGGACTGGTGATTATTATAAAATCCGTTGCCAACTTTATTGAATGGGGAATTCCCAGTATTTTGTTAAGACTTGATAGCAAAATCTTCAGACTAATCAGGAAGCGAGTTACTCTACCGGCGCTGGGCAAGAGGCATCACTCTGAACCAAAATATGCCGGACCTTTTACTTTCAATAACCCAACCAGATCTGAAACAATCATCATCGCAATTTTCATAGTACTGAATTTGATCTTTGCTTTTGTGGACATTGAATGGTATAATCCGAATTTTGTTGATCCATCAGTCCAGCATCAGCTTGGATCTGAGATCGGCCGAAGAACTGGTTATCTTTTAATTTCTGAAATGCTATACCTGGTATTATTTGCAGGCCGTAACAATTTTTTGATTTGGATTACTGGCTGGCAAATGTCAACTTTCAATGTATTTCATAAATGGATTGCCAGAGCTTTCATTTTCAATGTCATAGCACATGCTATTGCCATGACTTACGAGCTTCTGACTCGTCGTTCTCTGAATGCCGTTTGGACTGAAGATGCATACTTGAAATGGGGGTGTGCTGCTCTCATACTTTGCTGTGCCATACTGGTGCAATCGGCCCATTATCTCAGAACATTGCATTATGAATTCTTTCTTATCTCGCATATTGTACTGGTCGTTTTCATGATCGCTGGTACTTACATGCACATGGAGCACACCACAGAGATCTATCCATACTTGTATGCTGTTTTCGCCACATGGGGTTTCGACCGATTCTGTAGACTGCTACGGCTGGCAACTTCCTGGAGCAGTAGGAAATCAGTGGTAAGACTCCATGAAGACAATGTCATAGAATTCAAAATTCCAAGACCAGCTTGGTGGAGACCGGGGCCTGGAACTTATGCGTTTGTTCACGTCATACAGAGAAATTGTTTCTGGCAATCACACCCATTTAGTGTTGTTAGTTCACCGTTGCCTGAGGATGACGGAAAGCTTATATTGTTCATTCGAGTAAAGGATGGGTTTACAAAGAAGATAGCAAATGCACTCGGAACAGAGCCAGAACTGCAGAAGAACATGACTGTCCTTCTGGAAGGCCCATACGGTACGCCTTATCATATACGCTCCTATGATACCGTATTACTATTTGCGGGAGGAATTGGTATAACAGCTGTTTACCCCTACGTCGAACAACTTATCAAGACAGAAAGCAGCCAGAAGATGATTTTGGTTTGGACAATGGGTTCTGAGAGGCCGTTAAACTGGTTCAGGGACCAACTCGCTCATATATGCGAAGATGAAAGAGTAGAAGTACGTATCTATGTCTGTGGATCTCTTCCAAGCTCAGAGGATGTTACCCCATCTCAGAGTATAAAAGAGAATGTTAAGGAATCAAACGGAGAGACCATTATTGAAAGGCTGGGCCCTCGTTATGGTCGGCCGGATTTGCCGTCCTTGGTTTCTGAATACGTTGCTCAAAGTTCAAAGTCCATGTGTGTAGTTTCTTGTGGCCCCGGTAGTATGAATGATGACGCACGAAATGCAGTCATTTCAAGTCTAGATTCAGCACCAGTTAGGCTGGATTATTTTGAAGACAGCTTTGCCTGGTGATTTTTAACGGCATTTTATTTTT
This sequence comes from Sugiyamaella chiloensis, assembly GCA_030578775.1. NCBI lineage: Eukaryota > Fungi > Ascomycota > Dipodascomycetes > Dipodascales > Trichomonascaceae > Sugiyamaella > Sugiyamaella chiloensis. The sequence goes on along the minus strand of JAKTZE010000018.1, from coordinate 248,011 downwards.
ATAGAATTTTGGTCTCAATAAATTGTAGTGCTTTCCGATATTTTAATTCCAAGTGATCATCGGTTTCATCCTTTTCCAAGTCACTAATGACCCCTCCGAATCCATGTCCTCTGTTCTCAATCACATAAAATTGATGGTCTACTCCTGCCAAAGTTAGACTCTTTTCAAATGCATAGGCCTCATCTATGTGCACTGCACAATCTTTATCACCGTGAAACAAAACGCACGGTGGGAAACTATATGGCAAAGGGTCAATTAGCGGAAACAACGGTCGGAATGGGGCGTCAATCGCACTCGATCCTTTTTCAGCAATGGCTCTACTGAGACCCTTTTGCCCTGTGAGGGTATCTGGCATCAAGTTATTCATTAATATGGCTCGGACATATTTGTATCTATGATCATTAGTGTCCTCAGCCCCGTCTTCCATAAGTACTGGCTTGTAACCTGACACAGTCTTACCCCTTTTGATCTTCATTTCATCTAATAATTTGCTTGCCTCTGTCTCAGAAAGAGTATCTTTAAAAAGAATTTGGTCAGTATAGTGTTTGCTGGCTAGATCCACTACTGGATAAAATATAATGCTGGCAGATATATCACCAACAAGTGAAGCTAGTATGCTGAGATATCCCCCCGCACTGCCGCCAGCAGCTATGATCTTAGAAGTATCCACTGAGACACCAGATTCTTTTGAAATATTATCTCGTGTCCATTTACACAATACCCGGACATCATCTAGTAGGTCGCTTCCGGTAGATTCTGGGAGCAGACGATAATTTGCGGAGACGAATAACCAGTTTTTGCGCTTACATTCGTTGACGATCCATGGATAGATCCACACAGACTTGTCGCCAGTGATCATGAATCCTCCATGAAAATATAAAACAACTGCCGTTTGGGCATTATCATTATCAGGCAGATATATATCTGCCTCAATTGGAGTCTTGTCGATTACTCTATATGCTACTGTCTTGATTGTCATGTTTTGCTATCGTTGTCAAAAGTTTGAGTGGGGGACGGAAGTACGCAAGTGAAGATGGTAATCTAACAGAATTCAGTACTAATCCGAATCTATATCAGATCCTCGTGATCAGCAAACAAGATACTAAGTCTGGAAATCAAGCAAGTTCCGTCCCCCCACTCAAGCTCAATGATGCAGTGCTTGATAAGGAATTGGCAACTTTTCATTCTGTCATTCTTTCACTGGTACAATTTTTGCATTACATGGTACCACCTATTAACTGTTGCTTCCTACTGTAGACTGTCTGAAAGTGCTATAGTTTTTTTGACTTCTCTACTGCGAAAAGTCGCTTATCGATATCGTTCTAGGGCTTCCAGAGTATGATGATCGCCCCCGGAAACATACCCGGAAAATAAACTTCTTCCATAGAGATTCAAAATTTATCTGTCATATTTCTGAAACAAATATCAATATTGAATTCAAATTTAATATCTGTATTCATTCTTTTCATGGCTTTTGCTGTCGATATTTTCTATTTCGTCACTGAGCTTACATGCTAAGCAAGTTTACAGAACTTTCTTATCTGAAGGATTCATGCAAGATTATGTACATATGTATAGATCATCTCTTATCTTGCAGAAAGAGGATTTAGCCTGGCCGGATAAAAATTGTAGTATAAATTGTGGTAGATATCGCACGAGAGAGAAAATATATTACCACATCACAATGGGTTTCAAGAGTATTATGAAGGAAAAATTTGTCGTCTACGATGATGATGGTGAAGTTTTCAGATTCAGACGGCACCTGCGTTCCATTTTGTATTGTGGATATGCGGGTATTGGGTCGTTTCTGTTCGGTTACGACCTGAACTATTTCACAGGCGTAGAGGCAATGTTTGCCTTTAAACAAAAGTTTGGAGACGTGGTGGATCCATCTGGAGATAAAAGTTTTGGAACTACTTTATTGGCCGTGTTGACTTCAATTATACAGGTGGGAGACCTGATCGGTTGTTTGTTGGCCGCCTTTTCTGGATCTTATTTGGGACGAAAAAGAAGCATCTTTATATCCTGCCTTTTTGTTATACTTGCAATAATATTGCAGATGGTGTCTCCCAATGTTGCATGTTTTATTGCTGGAAGAGTTCTATTAGGCGTGGGTGTAGGATTCCTGTCAAACTCTGTTCCCCTATACATGTCGGAAGTTGCTCCAACACCAATTCGTGGAGCGGTAGTTGGTTCATATCAATTCACAATTGTTATTGGTGGACTTGTTGGCCAATGTATCAATTATGGTATGGAGGCTGATGATGATTCGAAAGCTTTCCTTGTTCCAATATCTGTTCAATTGATCTGCCCTGTGGCTTTATTGGCTCTGTATCCACTTATTCCTGAATCCCCTAGGTACCTGGTCACTAAAGGTGATTTAGACTCTGCTAGAACATCTCTTCGCAAAATTAACCAAGGTTATCCTGACTATAACCCAAATGCACAACTGAACGAATACATTCTCGACGTCGAACGCGAGCATGAACAATCGTCAAGTGGTAGTTGGCTTGAGCTTATTATTGACCCCGTTGAAAGAAGGAAGACACTTTGCTGCTGTGGAATGTTTGCAGCCCAGCAGTTGACTGGCGTCACATTTATAGCTTCTTATTTCACAGTGTTTGCTGAAGATTTACGAGTAGCAAAGCCCTTTTCGCTGACCGTGATGCAAGCGTGCCTGACAGTAGCAGGGACTATAACAGGGTTTTTCCTTCATGAACAGTTTGATAGACGGAGTCTACTTATGGTTTCTACGGTTTACATGATACTAGTTATGTTTACTGTTGGAGGATTGGCTTCTGGACCACAGATGGCTCCTCTGGTTCCAAGAGCCGATTTGGCAAAGGCTTGTATTGGACTACTTTGCACATTTATGTATGTGTTCAATATTGCTTGGGGTCCTCTAACGTGGGCAATTTCAACTGATATGTGTGTTGGTCGAAATCGGCCTCGAATTATGGCCCTCGGAACAATCACATTCTGGGTATTTTCATGGGCTGTAACATTCACTCTCCCATATATGTTTACAACTGGTAAATTAGGTGCCAAAGTAGGATACGTATATGGAGGAGGCAGCACTATATCTTTGCTAATTATTTACTTTTTTATCGGAGAAACCCGAAAGCGATCATTGGAGGAGATAGATGAATTATTCTCGGATAGAGTACCGGCCCGTGCATGGAAGGCCCATCAAACAAGTATCCGCCATCATGCAGCAGCCAAGGTAGACTATTTTGAAGAACATGAAATGTCTGGCAAGGCATAGTTTATGAAACGAAGTAGCCGTGGTGCTTCTGAAGACATATTACCGACTGTCAGATGCTGGACTTTACTGAAGGTAGCCCTATCGGGCATTATATTTCACATATAATCAAATGGTCGGCTATCGATTACTTTAGTTACAACACATGTTGAATTCTGCGCACTGTATCCTGCAAGTAGTTCCTGCGTTCGAGAGATGTTTTCTCGAAGTAGCGAACATTACCACTTTTTTTTTTGTTTCGTAGATTGACTAATAGCTTCAAAGTATGGTGACACAGTGGCAAGGCAGGGCCGATATGTGAAATACGAACAGGCCGGCTCCTTCGGGCGTGCGATAGCTGCCGCTGCCGACGCAATGAATCAGGTACAGTACATAATACTGTGCATGAGCTACTCTAACTGTGGGCAGCAAGTCCAAAAATAACGATTCATATGCGGAGCTCCCTGTCATGCACGCCAATTTTTTTTTGGATTCTTACCTTTCGGGCCCTTTATTGGAGGAGGTCGGCGCCCGCTTCAATGATCTAACCTGCCGACCGTCCGCAGCACAGTATCGATCGCCGACTCTTGACTTTCTGGGCGGCAGGGCACATCCGCACATCATGCACGGTAAATCACGCCCTTAAATGATCATGATTTGTAGGTTGGTCAATTGAACAACTTCAATCGAAACAAGGAAGCAAAAACAAACTAAAGGGTATACGACATATACATACAAGATTTTCCAGTGGTGAAACTTATTAGCAATCCACGAACAGCCCAAACATTGTTTGACAGGCGACAGTAACCTTGAAACAGTGCCGCGCTAAACCACACTAACCAGATCGGGATATGTGTGTCATAGACTGAAAATAATTTTCTTGTGAAGCCAAACTTGAAGTATAGACAACTTTAATATACCATGGCATTGGTGGCTGCTACATTTTGTAATTAGGTACGGTATATTGGGCCATATATCACATCGAATTGCCGGTTTTTTTCTTTTATTTAGAGTACCAGTCATACCCTAAATGGTGACTATTTGGGGTCACGATGTGGGTTGCACCAAATGGTAAGCTCCAGATAAAGGATATGCATTGCATGTGCATGGACGCATTCTATTTGAGGGGGGGGTGTGCCATGGGCGAGCTGCACAGATAATACTAAACAATATTGAGTCGTATAAATAATGGTATCTTCGGTTGCGCTAAGACCTCAGCTAGCCAAATATGGTGTGCAGTTTATTTGAATATTATGTTGCGAATGATGTCACTACTGGTAACGGTGTGGATGGACTTTTCGTAGCCGATCATTGGGAGGAGCAGAAGGATATAGCTGGCACAGTTCTTGCTTGGGGTGTAGCATGTGCCGATAAATTCTATTATTCGCCTAACGCCCCTATTCAAGGTTCTAACGGAGCTGTAACAACATTGGTTAATGCTGTATCTTTCCAAGGCCTCTCGGCTTCAGATTTCACTGATTTTGGAAATGACTTTACTTATCAGACTGAAGTGCAAACCCTCACTTTACCATACGATGATGGGACTGGCCGGTCTTTCACATTTGTTGGTGCTAGTGTTATTGGTGCGGACCCTAATGGAGATTCGGGCTCTGATGGCTCTGGAAGTGGATCTGGTAGCGGGTCCGGCTCTAATGGTGGTTCAGACGGTGGTTCGGTGGGAAGCTCGGCTTTTGCAACAGAAGGAAATGGCCAGGTATCTTCGGTAGGACCTGCACCTTCTCAAACTGCAAAAACTTTTCCGACAACAACATCACCCAATGGACTAACAGTTGAAAGTGATGGTTCTAGTTCAATTGGCACCAAAGCAAGTGGAAATACAGCTGAAGCTGTTTCTTCTAACGAGGCTGCTACTTCCAGTCCTGTCAGATCATCGGCTGAATCAGGTAATGAGCCCTCTAGTACTGCTTCAGATAACACCGCTGCTGCTCAAAATACAAGTGGTTCGACCACTCCTTCAGGATCAACTACTTCTGGTTCTGGCCGATCCGGTTCTAGTGAGTCTGGTTCTAGTGGATCTGTTTCTAGCGGGTCTGTTTCTAGCGGATCTGGTTCTAGCGGATCTAGTTCTAGCGGATCTGCTAGTAGTGGGTCATCTGGTTCCAGCGCAAATGGGGTTAAACTTATGAAGGTATTTGCTTTGTTCAGCATTGCGTGTGCTCTGCTTGTTTAGGTTATATAATCAACATTAGTAATGATATATTGATCTACAATTTGCTCGCAATATTGTAATAATTAAAGGTATGTACGCACCAGTCTTAGCATGCATTGCATTGCATTGCATGATCTGCACTAAATGTCGCTTACATCTGTTCACCATTGTTATACGCCAAATTGACAGCTCTGTGATTACTGCAAATAGAAGGTGCTCTTGCTCTCTTGGCTTGATTCCTTCTGATTTCTCTTTTCTTTTTTATTCTTCGTTGGTGACATCGATCACGTGCTGGTACTTCTCGAATCCGCGGCCGAGATGAGATGGGTATCTCGGGACTCAAGACGGTTAATCCGCGGAAATTCGCATTATCCTATGAGCGGGTCTCTCTCGGATTTTTCCTGTGATGTGCTGTGCTGTGATTATGTATGGTCAGCATATTATGATGGCTGTTAGAGGTTGCTTCCGAATTACCGTAGATAACCGGATAAAGCAACATATGTTGCCGGCAAGACCCGTGCATATGTAATCTAGTAGTTATAAACATTTATAGCAATCGAATCGCTGCCCTTCTAAAATAATCAGCACTACTAGTTAAATTGACTTTTGATTTAAGTATTTGTTAAATTCAATTTGATGATTCTTAAAAGTCATATCCACAGACTCATGAGGGTGAGTTTCCCGTCATCTTCCAGAAATGTCTCCTCTATAGTGGCGGGACTTCTGAGCCATGCAGGTAAATGGAACGTGAAGAGCTACTCTACAGTACCATCTTCTGACAAGAAAAATATCTTGATCTTAGGGACTGGGTGGGGTTCTGTCTCATTTCTAAGATCAATTGATACATCAAAATACAATGTGTCTATCGTTTCCCCGAGGAATTTCTTCCTGTTCACTCCGCTATTACCTTCGTGTACTACTGGAACCGTTGAGTATCGGTCTATTATGGATCCAGTCAGGAAGATTATCCGGAAAAAAAAGTCTGATATTACATATTATGAAGCATACGCTACTAAAATTGACTATTCTAATAGACATGTTGTTATTCGAGATGCACTTGCAGGGAAGTATGGATCTATGACGTCGGAGACTCAAGAAAAGAAAATTTCATTTGACTACCTCATTATTGGGGTGGGTGCTCAGAATTCAACATTTGGTATACCAGGTGTAGAAGAACATGCGTGCTTTCTTAAAGAAGTGCCAGATGCTCAAAAAATTAGAAAACAGATTATGGACTGTGTTGAAAGTGCTTCGTTTAAGGGCCCAGACACTGAAGACTATAACAAACTCTTGCATACTGTTGTTGTTGGTGGTGGACCTACGGGAGTAGAGTTTGCCGCCGAGCTGCGTGACTTTATTGATGATGATTTGAAAAAGTTAATGCCTGGTATTGCAAAGGATTATAAAATTACTCTTGTGGAAGCAATGAACAACGTACTTCCCTCATTTTCAAAGCAATTGATAGAATACAGTGAGAAGCAGATAAAGGCAGAAAATATTACTGTGCTCACAAATACAATGGTCAAATCAGTCACAAGTGATAAGGTAATTGCTGAAGCCCGAAATCACGATGGTACCAAAGAGACAAAAGATTTAGATTACGGCTTGCTAGTATGGGCAACTGGTAATAGTATTCGCCCTGTGGTTAAAGAATTTATGAATTCAATCCCATCACAAGCACATTCTGGAAGAGGTCTGTCATTAAATGATTATTTAATGGTCAAAGGAACGAAGGGTGTGTGGGCCCTCGGAGATTGTAGTGAGACAAAGTATGCAGCCACAGCTCAGGTAGCAGCTCAGCAAGGAAAATACATTGGAAATCTGCTTAACCAACTATCAAAGCTGGGAGATCTGGATTCAAATATGGATTTGCTTTCACAAATTGTGCCTGAAAGGAGTGAAATTGGACATACCTCCCAAGGAAGTTCTCCATCGCTTGGAAAGATCAGAGGCCTGAAGCCTTTTGAATATTCGCACCAGGGATCCCTAGCCTATATTGGGTCTGAGAAAGCAGTCGCAGACTTGAGTGTTGGAGGAAAGCATAACTTTGCCTCTGGCGGAAGAATGACCTACTTATTCTGGAGATCTGCGTATTTAAGCATGTGTTTTTCAGTTCGCAACAAGTTCCTTGTTGCACTTGATTGGACTAAAGTAATTTTCCTCGGCAGAGACGTGTCCAGAGAGTGAATGGAAAAGCATATATTTTAGAGGATAAATATAGCGAGACTATGTTTTCCTTTAAAGACACATGCACATGTTACAGTAAATTCAAACATTCCAGAGAATAATACCTTCACAGTTTCTACGAAGCTGTTTCCACCATTTCTGTCTGTTGCTTTCCGGTATCCATCTCCTGTTCTTCGAGTGCCACTTTCTCAGCTAAACTAGGATCCAAATTCAAATTAGTTGCCCTATGAAGGTCAACCAAATCCTTACTCCAGAAATTGACGTAAATTGGGAAGACGAACGCCGCTATATATCCTACCATTGGTATGATCATGGCCTTATGGAAGCTTCCAGTACGGGTGGCCACCGCTCCAGCCATGGGAGGAAAAGCAGCACCGCCAGATATTGCTGCCACAAGAAAACTTCCTCCTCTCTTGGTATACTTTCCAAGACCACGAAGCGCAAGGGTAAATATAGTAGCAAAACAAGCCTATTGTTAGCATAAACAGTGAGTTGATAGCATCTCGTCAAAAATACATACACTTTCAAAGCACAAAACGAGAATGAGCATTGCCACGCTTGTCGGCCCAGTTGTGGTTACAGCAGCTACCCCGAAAACAAAGCACAGCGCAAGGTACAGGCCGAGAATATAACGAGGCCTAACTGATTCAAACATCATCAATACTCCGGCTAGAAATCTGTTGAACGCATATAATCCTTGACCCACTGCCAATAGGTTGGCTGAGTTAGAGACATTGGATATCTTATTATACTTACAAGCTGTTGAAGCACTATAACCTGATTCCTCGGCAAAATTAATAAAATAATTTGCAACTGCGACTTTGTTAATGCTGCAACGAGTGAAAAGCCATTGAACTAACCTTGTGCTCCAACGTAACAGAACTGACTCCAGACTCCAAGAAACAAATTATATTGCTTGTGAAATGGTTTTGATTCCGATTCTGAATCTCCAATTTCATATTCTTGGGTGTGCATATCCATATCTGTGACCTCTGGAAGTGGAGCGAGATAAAACAGGATAATTAGCAGAGCCACAAAGCATGCTACACCCAGATACACCCATTGTACATTCTTCAGTCCCTGTTTTGTGTCGACAGTATCTGCGAAAAATACTCGTGATGCCAGCAATGGAGCTACGAAAGATCCTACTCCCTGTACTGCCTGAGCCAAGTTGAGTCGAATCTCTGAATATTTTGGAGGGCCACAGATTGACAAGAAACTATTGTTAGTCCGGAGTTGCTCACCCATTTCCAATTTTTACGAGAAATCCAAAACGGACAAAATTACTCACTTGTCAGCACCTGTTTCAAGTGTAGAGAGTCCAGCTCCTACTACAAACATGCTTCCACAAAATCCACCAAAAGAAGCTTTCACCCCACTGGGCCAGAATAAAAGGCAACCAACTGTCAGAATAGCTAGTCCTACCATGAACGTGATACGGAAACCAAACCGTCGAAGGACATAACCGGAAAACGTCAAAGGACACAAGAAATAAGCACCAAAATAAGCTGCAGATAAACCAGATGCTTTACTTGCTGATATATTAAGATCTGCCTGAAAGTGAGAATTCAACACATCCAGCAATCCATATGCAAAACCCCATAAGAAAAATAAAGTTGTCACTACGTTAGTTACAATGGTTCGAGCTAAGTGGCACTATATACCTAATATGTTAGGTAGAGTGGATTGTTTGAGAGTCAAATAACCGCCCTCAGTTAAATCAGAGTTATTCACTATTATTGTCCGTCGAAATCGCATCGTCTGTTGCATTTGGTGTAGTCAATAGTGCACTTAAATATTCGGCGTCGACCCCGCACTTGGGTTCCCCGCAGACATATCTCATGCGATGCTGTTGATTTTACTGCAGCATGCAACCTTGTCTGCACTCTATCCGGGCTAAAGATATGCCGAACTAAAGGATAAAAGGATATCTCCAGCGAAGCTAAAGTTTTGACCGGGAAACGGCCAAATGATCGAGCGAAAGGTGGGGGGGGGCTGTTGCTTAACAGATGTTTAATTGTCCGCTTTGTTTTCCAGTGACAGGCGTGATAATGCGACAGGCGGTAGTCACGCCATGTGCAGTTGACAATTTTCATCTCCTTATTTGAAGGGTAAAGGGCCTCCCCTCAGATGTACACATTGGCTCATTATTGTGCTTCTGGATAGTTGAACAACATATTCCTTTATGTTTACGAGATCAATTTTTGAGCAATATTGTATGTCCTGAAGTTTTGACACGCTTCCGAGATTATACGAGGACAAGTCTAGCAATTGAGTTTGCGAAACTATCGGGGTCTTACATCAGAAGCAAACTTGGCATAGCAATGGAATAAACCCAAATTATTTACTCAAATTATCATCCAGAGTTACAAGAGTTTGTTATCCGATTGAACCACAGTTCGTCTGACCTAACCCCATGTAATGTGGGGTACCGCTCACTAATCTAAACGACAATTGATGACAACTAAACTGACTGATTGTGACTTAACATTGGGACTACCTCAGATATACGCCCAATTGCGATGAATATCTTTGCTTGTTATTAAGCCAGGGCTGGAAGGCTATACTTTCCGGGGCCCATTTTGGCGTATGATTGCAGATGTGATGTCATTTATACTATTTTTGCTATTGGATTTAATTAAATATATATAAGGAAAATAACCAAAAAGTATTTATGTAAACTCACCGGGTCCCTTTAGAATAAAAGGACACTCTTTGTGGACAAGAAATCCCTAACTTTGATTTCCTATTTGTATCACTTGGGCTGCTAATCGCCTTGCATATTGGCTGTGTGACGTTACCGAAGATGTTTAATAGTAGGCCAATGGCCCTTCACGATGGCCCTTCCGAAGAAGATGTGGAGTTGGCAACTGTAGATCACCGAAAAGGGAGTAAATATACTGAATCGCTTATCCAAATTCTTCCTCAACTAGGTGATTCATCGAAAGAAGTTATGGAAGTTATTATGACTGGAGATCTTGAGTCGCAGCGAATGTTCACCCTTGCTGTCGGAAGAGATGGTATTGAAGAGTCATTTGAATGGCGTGACACCAAAGGAGAAGAAGTCATAGAAATTTCGAGAGAAAAAGAGTCCTATGGATGGAAACTGATCCGTCTTTCAAGCTCGGATATTGGAATCTCTACAACTGTACACTCCAAAGGCTTTTCAAGTGACGGAAAGGAGATAGTAGCTGCTGTTGCTCACACTCGCAATTGGATGAATGGGCCAATTCTGGCATTTTTGGGTACTGGACTTACGGGAACTTTTGGACAGGTATGGGAAACGATGGTTGTGATATCATTTCTGTCCATGTATAATGTATATACTGTATGTTTCTGTTCATTTATACCAGTAACATGTGTTCTTCTGCATATGCAGGGGTATCTAGTCATGCACGGTAATCACGCCTAAATAGACGAAGTCCAGCTTAACTCCTTAAACGTAACTTACTTACCCTTGCTAAACATGGCTGACCGGTTATTGACGGTAAACTTTCATCGTAATGTTGGACTTGGTCTAACTGCTGCCTCAATTATCCATCCAGGAAAAGATTTTGATTTGCTGTTGAAGCGTGTTAACCATGCTGCCAAAGCCCATCACAGTATTCGTAAAATCAAATACATCACAGTTGACGGCGCTATAGTAGACGAAGAATCTTGGCTTCTAGTCGAGCAAGAATGTCAAAATATTCGTGTCCATACACCGTCGTCAATAACGCTTATATATGTATTGATTATGTTGTGTACTTTCGCTGCGCCTTTGATAATTGGCAGCGAGACTACCCCTATCTATTCCGACGCTCCAGTCCGGGTTATGAGGGCGTTGACATTCTTGTTAGTATACGCGATTCTTCTATACCTCAGTTGTTTCGCCGTTGTAAGGAGAACCGGTTTTTGACTTGATCTAGTATATATGTTAATTCAGCTTCCTGGGAATGCATTTATGTACCTTATCACTGCTTGTCGGAGAGTTTAGATCTGAAATGCATGGTAATTCGCGCGATATAATACACAATATTGGTCCGCAGTCTACTTTATTTTATTTGTTCGTATACTTCTGTCCAATTGAATCAACCCCGATTTGTATGAATAGTCTAATCATTTAATTCGTACCTAATTCATATAGAGATCGCTGTGATTTAGATTACGATAATCTCGTCTGCCAAGACATATATGCACCTTTATGCATGTTGCCATATAGGCATAAATTGGCGTTCATATGACATTGCATAAGGCAAAGCGTCGAATGCCTCAGTTGAAACAATGATATACCAAGATAAGCAAAACAAACTCCGTCGCAATTATATGTAACTAGTGTGAAATAGTGATATTAGGTCAGTATTGAAAGACTTTTACGCTGAAATTGCCTCTCAGAAATTGTTATTGAATCTTATCTGCCTCAGATTAAAACTGTTCATCTCAGACTGATCGCCCTATCCCATTTTCTCTAATCGGACTCCGACTTGTGTTTTTGAAGAGCTACTTAAACTAAGGATCTGCTCTGCACAAATTTATTTATTCACATAGTACTCACTACTTCGAATTTGGGTATTATTGTCTAAATCTTTGGGTGCTGACAATCAAGTCGACAATAAGTGGCTCTAGAATTCACTATTTTCCTCATCTGTCCATATAGCGTATCTCAGTTGGTTATTGCCTCTAGTCATCTTGAACGCACGAGCCAGTAATATTCTCATAGTAAAGCTATACACTCCAAGGGCAAGTGCTACATTCTCTGTATCAAAACATAATCGACCTTTACTACAGCCCTAACACTGTCTGACTGCACAATTGCGCAGTTTTTCGCACTAGCCTGATCAGACTAGCCTCGGTGATGGGGTTCCTGCATGAAATGAGATCGTTGTTTCGGAAATCAGAAAATGTTGTTAGCGAAGGCTCAGAACTTATAGATGAAGAAGAAAAGCCAACATATTGGAATTTGCCAAAACGGGGTCAGATATTCCTACTGGTAGTATGTAGACTGACAGAGCCCTTGGCGTACTCATCTATTGCTCCGTACTTGTATTATATGATTCAAGACTTTGGCTATCAAGATGCATCCACAGTGTCAGTATTAGCAACATTGGTGACGACTGCATTTTCACTTGGCCAGGCCATCACTGCAATGTGGTGGGGCCGTTTCTCTGACACACGGGGACGTAAACCAACTTTACTGTTAGGATTGGTTGGTACTGCTATATCAGTGGTGATATTTGGTACTGCTCAAAACATATATTGGGCCATGTTTGGGCGAATAATGTCTGGAATGCTCAACGGAAATGTAGGTGTCATGAGAACAATGGTGGCTGAACTAGTAGGTGATAAGAAAAAGTTCCAGACTAGAGCATTTGCCATTTTACCAATGACAATGAATATTGGTACAATTATTGGACCAATGATTGGAGGTTTGTTAGCAGATCCAGCAACGAACTATCCATCTTTATTTGGGAATAGTGACTTTCTCAAAAAGTTTCCCTATTTATTACCAAATTTGTTCCCGGTGCCAATTGTTATTATTGCAATGATTTCGACATTTTTCTTCATTGAAGAAACTTTAGAATCCTCCAGCGCAATAATGCCTGTAAACAAGGATTCTGGGCTGAAAATTGGTCAGAAGGTTAAAAATTGGTTTTCTCGACGGAAACATCAATATGAACCACTTGAAGACTCTTTCGATTTGTCGCATATTGATCCTGAAGACGAAGATCTAGACAAGGTTGATAATGAAACCGAAACTGAAACTGGAAATGAAAATGACTATAGACACGAGCGAGTGCATAGAACTTCTACGTCACCATCACCGGAGCTGGCTACTCCAGTGGAAGATCCTGAGTCTAATACTCCTGAAGCGGAGGAAGTAGTAGACCGCAGTCTGAAAGCAATTTTAACACCTCCGGTACGTATCACATTGACTTCGTATGTGATTCTTATGCTTCATAATCCTGCATATATTCAGCTTTTGCCATTATTTGCATCAACACCGCATATGGATAGCTCCAAGCATCAAAGTCTGATCAGATTTAATGGTGGTCTCGGCATGAAGACCTCGCTTATTGGCATGATTTTGTCGGTCCGAGGAATCGTGGGGATTGTCCTTCAGCTGTTCATATATCCAGTAATAGCGGAGAGAGTTGGTAATGCACGGCTTCATAAATGGGCCATTATGCTCTTTCCTCCTTGCTATCTCCTAATTCCTTACTTGTCATTTGTGCCATCTGTTCCTGAATATGTGCCTGCTCTCAGTATCATACCTTTTGTCATTGCAGTAACGATGGCCCGAACATTTGCGACTCCGCCCATGACTGTACTGATCACTAATGCAGCGCCTTCAAGAAAGGTTTTGGGAAGTGTGCATGGTTTGACGCATTCTGTAACCAGCATTGCAAAGACTATAGGTCCGTTTCTTTTGGGAAATCTCTATGCTTTAGGAGTCAAGTGGGACATGATAGGACTTGCGTGGTGGATCATGGTAATTATAGTAATCGTGGAGAATTGGGTTGCAGCAAATCTACAGGAATGGGGCCAAGAAGATGTTTCCACTAGCTTATAGAAGTATGTACATATATTGAGAGCCAAAAAAACAGATTGCATGTCTTGTTTCATGTTGATCAGTCAACTACTTGACCACAGTCAACTACTAGATTTTGTCCAGTAACTGCGCGACTCCAGGGAGATGCAAAGAATAGAACTGCGTCTGCAAACTCTTCTGGTGTAGTAACCCTTCGTAGAGCAGTAACACTTGAAATCAGATCAAAAACGCTATCGGGTGTAGCAGCACTGGCATCTGTTGTTCTAAGAAGACCACCGGAGAGCATATTCACAGTTATTCCATTTTTACCCAGCTCCAAAGCTGAAGATCTAGTTAATCCCAGCAGAGCACCTTTGGCAGCGATATAATCGTGATATGGAACAACTGGGCTTTGAAAAAGGTTGGTACCAATGTTGATGATTCGGCCGAACTTGGCTTTTCTCATAGCAGGAGTACTTGCTTTGATGATATTGAGAGTACCACGAACCGAGACATCAATCTGACTCTGAAACTCTGACCATGAAATATCTGGCAAATGATTTCGATCATCGCCGTTGAACTTGAAGTTACCCAGAGCATTATTGACCACAGTGGTGACTGGGCCATATTCAGCATAAATACTCGAAAACATTTCCTGCACCTGGTTTATATCTGTTATATCCGCCTGGAGTGCAATTGAATCACCGGGCAAACTTTTAACGAGGTTCTGAGCTTTTTCTTGCTCATTCCTATAATTGACTACTACTTTAGCTCCCTGCAGTGCAAAGGAACGAGCAATGGCTGCTCCCAGACCTCTACTGGCACCAGTTACAAGTACCACTTGATCTGATATTCTCATATTGCACTACACCCTACGATTGTTATCTTAAAATATATTCTACTACAGTTTCTGGCTTGGTGTCTGTTGATTTGCTGTGGTGGCACTATCGTACGGCTGACAGATACGGATTTTCGATATACCAGCCAGCGACTCGACCGTGCGTTCATTGAGCATCTTAACGGATTTCTCTCTTGCAAGAGAATTGCAACTGGTATTCTGCCAGCTATTGGAAATTTAGTAGCAAAGCGATTATTTCGAAATTGTTGTTTCGATGTTTGTATATTTATTTTGTCGTCATCTTGAATTGAATGTGTCCGAGTCAAATTCTTAGCTTCTCTCGCCCAAATAGGACTGATAGCGGTTAGGTGTTTTCACTGATAAAGATGATGGCCTAACCTTTAAAGTGCGTTCCCCTGCTGATCTCGTTTTCTCTTTAGGACATGTAGAGTGACAATGCCTCCCAAAAGGAAGGAAGCTCAAACAAGTAGGAATAAAGTTAAGAAGCGGGCTTTCAACGAAGATGAGGAAACAACCAGGGAGATGGGGCTTATGCTTCGATTATTTGAAAACTTCCACGATCATCCCGAAAAGATATCCGGCTCCGTAATAGATTTACCAGTTGAATTTGCTCATTGTGAGAAGATTTTTGTAAGACAAGCTTACGGTGCCACTGAAGCAAAATTGTCAACATATATATCAGCTGGATTGCGTGCTTTTGTAATTACTGGTCAGCCTGGTATAGGGAAGAGCGTCTTCCTATTGTACCTGCTCTTGAAGCGTCTACTTACTCAGCAGCAGCCCACAGTTTACAGAGCTAACTCACATAAGAGCTATCTCTTTGATCTTGAAGGGAATGTGAGGCCAGTTATGATTGGCGATGATCTCTTAAGGTATGGAAATCTTTGGTTTCTTTACGATGATGCAATTGATCAAGGAACTTCTAGTCTCATTCAGTCAACTCTTGAGGATGGAGTTCACATCCAAATATGTTCACCAGCGAAAGAAGCATAAAAGCAGTTTATTAAGCACTTCTTGGCCAAACTGCTGTATATGACTATTTCTGATGAGGAAGAGGTGGTTGAGATGGCTCGTCGTTGCTGGTTGCTTGAAGGAACGCCTCTAAATATGGTTCGTTATGCATTTCGTTACTTCACCTGTTGTCCCCGGATAATCAGGGGACTTACTCAATTACAAACAGAAGCAGAATTTATAGAAGCGTGTGATGATCATGAGCATGATGTGAGTGATAGTATTCAAATAATGAGTCAAAATGGTTTGCTTTCTACTACCAGCGGGATTATCCTCTCAACTATCTCTCATTCTGTGTTCGTGATAAAATGCTTTGCCAATGACGAAAATGGGAATGAGATACCCGTTTCAATTAAGGGTCGTTACGGTTTCCAGTTAGAGTATGCCTCACCATATGTTGGGTCTCTTGTGAAATATCTATTGAGCCGAGAAAAAGGTAATTCGCTTGAAAATTACTACAATGATATCCGTAGTCTTTCTACTGGACATCAATTATATGGATACAATATCGAAGATGGAGCACATGCTTTTCTCCAAAATCAAAATACTAATATATCGCACCATGAGGGTGACCCACATGTTGTGCTACATCGCCCAACTGTGACACACAGTTTCAAACGGGTTAGTGAGCTCAGACAGAAGTTGAGTGTTCTGGAGGTCGGATATTACCGGCCAGAGTACCCAAATTTCGGAACCATCCATTCATTTGGAATTTATCTTATCGACGATGTATTGACACCCGTTTTTTTCCAGATGACGGTTGGGATAAAACATGATTTCGCAACTAGTAGAGATCTCACAGATTTATTGATGTTGCTGACGGGATTTGTTGGTAGAATACCAATTGTATTTGTTGTTCCCGAGAAAGAAAATGGTAGTGAGCTGATAGTGCACTTTGAAGCAGCATTGACTCGCCAGTTTAGCAGATATGATCTAGTACTCAGCGACAGTGATGTCCTTGAGCGAGGGCTCATTGGCCATATTAATGCCCCAGTCCGGCCATCATTTACACAATTTGTACAAGATTTCGAAGATGAAATGGATTTGTGATATTTTTCTAATTTATTTAATAAATATTTATGATCAGATATAATTTCAACTATATTGATACCACTCTGTAACTGTCTAGCAGATGGTTTAATCGTTTGTTGCCTTGTGTTAAATCCTACTTGATTCATCTTGATCATCAGATCAATCAATATTCCTTCTACGACAAATACACAACAAAATTTATAAAATAACCTATATGCAAAATCTTCAGAGCTTTCAAAAGTTAATCCTAAGATCGCCAGCGACCAATTGTAAACTTCGAGTAACTCTTGGCAATAAATATATCACCTGTAGCAATAAATATGTAGCAATAAATACATTAGCACAACTGTGACTTAACCGCGTGGAGAGGGGCCCCCAAGAGCTTTAAAGACAGCAAGGTGTTCCTCCATAGTGAAGTTAGGATCAATTTTCGTAGCAATTTTGGTCACAGGTCTTGCTTCACGTCGAGTAACGGCTCCAGCGCGGTGAAACTGAGATAAGGTGAGTTCGGTGCCATTAAAACGAGGGAAGCGTTTAATTAACCTCCCAAGAAATACCTCCTGGGTCCAGGGAATAAATTCTTCACCGGGATGGTCAAGGGGCGGAGGAGATACAAGAACAGGAAGCTTCTTGCACGACTCTTTGAGCGCTAAATTGAAGCTCTCAGCATTTGGATCAGATCCTGCAAGCTGCTCCCAGCTTTCAAAGTCACGAATGTACCCCATATAAAATGCAAATACAAGCAGTAGTTTACATGGATCCGAGAAAAGAAGATCTGGGTGCCGCGAGTTGTACGATTCACATAGTTCGGACAGATCATAGCTTATTCCCTTCAACCATTTGCAATTAACAGTGAGCCGAAGCGAGACTAGTTCATTCTTGCTCTTTCTTCCGAAAACAACAAACTCAATATCTTCCCATTTTAGAAACTTGCCTTCTTGAACTGCTATCTCGTTGCCTGGCAAGTATGCCAGAATGGGCATATGACTTTTAATTACCAGGTTGAGAAACACCGATGCGGAGAAGATTTCTTCCATACCTCGAAGAGCATGTAAAACACTAGCGTTCACCCAGATAAATTTGACGTAATCATAGGCATATCTGCTTAGTGGTCCCGGGTCTTGAGGTTGTCCAGCAGCGATCCAGTATCTTACATCCGAGAATACTTCGTTCTTTACATCAACTTCATACCATACCAAAGCAGTCTTCAGCTCTGTCAAGCTTCCATCACATGATGGGGGTTTACCCAACGAAGGTTGGTCACCACGATCTGCCATATCCCATATGATATACTGCTGAATAAAAGTTTGGTCAATTTTAGGACCATCACGTTTGAAGTACTTAAGCCCATCAAGAATACCATACTCATCAGACAAGAAAGAACAC
Source organism: Sugiyamaella chiloensis (assembly GCA_030578775.1). NCBI lineage: Eukaryota > Fungi > Ascomycota > Dipodascomycetes > Dipodascales > Trichomonascaceae > Sugiyamaella > Sugiyamaella chiloensis. The sequence goes on along the minus strand of JAKTZE010000018.1, from coordinate 229,617 downwards.
CAGGTGCCTAGGACGCGTTGAACGAGATCCGCCACCGGACCTTGTTTCCACATGCTCTTAAATATTTGCATTGGCCATGCTAAATCGACCTCACTTTATTACTATTGATAATTGATACTTCATAATTGCAATACTTACGGTTCCATTTCAGACATTTTGTGATTGATGGCAAGTAGATGAAGACAAGAGCAAATATCGCCTAGTATAATAAAGACAATATTTACCCCTTTTATGAAGCTAAGGGCAAGTGGATTAGCAAATAGGGAGACCATGGTAGACCACGGTGTGATCAGGTATCGTGTCCGAAAAGGGAATGGTTGCACAGCTGCATATGCACGATGTAGCGCTTATGCAAGATTAGGTGGCTCTATGTGTGTCATGTTTGCCGCTAACGTTTCAAATGTCACGTTCGTGTTTCATATCTTCTGAAAAGCAAAAAATTGCGGAAAAGTTTTCATTTCAGAAACAAAACAACTAACAAACATGTACAAACTAGGTTAGCCCGATGTTACAGTGGTTTGTGGTCTATTTTAAGCTAGATTGTATGAGACTTATAGCAAGGAAAAGACTTGGCATTGCAGAAGTCCTGATTTGTTGCAACAAGGGTATGAAATTATTATATGAGCTAAAAATAACTTGATAGATGGCCCTTATATTGAAAGGTGAACCGGGTGGGCTGCGCCTAGCACTAGGCGAGCAGAACGCAGATCCAATCGAGCCAGACTCCTAGAATTGACACCGAAGATACCTTTGACATCTATGACGTCAACTATAGCAATAAATTAAACCAATCGCCATAATGCAGAGTACCTATTCTTCGAATGGCCATTAATCACCAATAGACAGAAGCATCGTTGACAGTCATTCCAACTCATACCGATGAAGTTGCGGTATTCATAGTTTCCAGAGAAAATTGACACGCTTGTCCTGGAATGCAATTCTTACAACATTTGGAAATACTCTACATGACCTAAAAGAAGTTAAAACCGGATTGAGGATAAATCAATACAGCTGATTATACCCTCACATAGTAACCTATCCTGATCGGATGTCCATTAAGCCAAGTACAAGAGCTAGACAGTACCAAAGAATCAATATCGCTACTTAACAGTGAATTCAAACATTACTCTGATTTCGATAAAAGCACTGTTGGCGGTTGCCAATTAACAGAACATTTCATGGGATAGCTAGCAGTACTATCGCTTTTCAAAAGTTAATTGGCACTTCAATAGATGCCGGGTCCAGCTCAAAGCACGTCTGTGTCTCAAAGTATAAAGGAAAAATACGAGAATATACGTGGTAAATCTATCGAGAAAATTAAATTGACGGCGCGAAAAACGGGACGGAAACTTTGCCAAAGACAACATCAAAATTATCACATCTACAATATCCAAATCATTCCCCCATCTATTGGGGGTTTAACTATTTTGGGGGATTAGTTCGATCGTTTCTTCAGTTGAGTTGTGATCCCATTTATCAGCTCACATTAAACATGCGTGGCAGCATCTCGTTCCGGGTCATTGCCGGGATTCTACAAGATGACTGCACTAACTCAGCCTATTATAGGCATCATGGTCTACATCCATAGAGGACTTGAATATACTTGTCACTTGAGAATATCTTTGTTAGCTTCCAGCGGAAGCAAATTTCCGCCAAACTCAATATTTCGGGGGTAGTCCCAACAACCCCAAAATTTGGGGGATGGTAATATACGGGTCGATCACCCTGCACCCCGCACCCCGCACTCATTGTTACATGTACCCCGCATTCTAGAAGTCAAATATCCAATAACAAAATCATATAAGTTGATTCCAAGTTATCTAATACTTTGATATTACTTAGTATGTTGGATATTTATCGCAGAACATTAGCTGGTAGTCTTGGGTTGAAAGGCAACAAGCTGCTGGCAGCAACAACCTTTATCAGTGGCCTCGGGTTCATGCTCGTTGGTATGCCGTTTGTTTCATTGGTTCAAAACTAACTATAGGTTATGACGGTGGACTTATGGGTGGTTATATAAACGGAGCTCCTTTTAATAGGACGTTTAATAATCCAAAAACTAGCGTTGTCAGTACAATTGTTGCGATATACGAGGTTGGAGGGTTCTTTGGATCAATCTTCACTTCATTTGTTGGCGATAAATTCGGTAGACGACAATGTATTGCACTTGGGGGGATTCTGTTAGCTATCGGTGCGATTCTTCAGGCAAGTTCTTACTCTTTAGCGCAAATGTTCATCTCTCGGATCATATCTGGACTTGGTGTTGGCATGTTGCAATCGACTCTGCCTATACTTCAATCAGAGGTGTCACCCAGTGCAGTCAGAGGTATACATGCTGCTATATACCTGACATTCCTCAATTTTGGTATTTGTGTCTCGTATTGGCTGAACTTCGGAATGTCATATATAGATGAGGGATTTGCTTGGAGGTTCCCAACCGCTTTCCAGCTGATATTCATAATACCCATTATCTTACTGACATTGATAGTCCCAGAGTCCCCTCGTTGGTTGATGTTACATGATCAGGAGAGTGATGCCACAGAGGTGGTATCTCGCCTTCTTAATACCGATGATAGCTCACAAGTGACGCAACTGGTACTGGAGATAAAGGAGTCCGTCCTCGTTGAGCTCATGGAAGGTTCAGGAAATTGGAAAGATTTCTTAAAAACTGATCACTTGCAAACACGGCGACGACTTCTCACGGCATGTCTTACCCAGGCTTTTCAGCAACTTACTGGATGTAATGCTATATTCTATTATGCGACAACGTTGTTCCAGCACTCTATTGGGTTCTCTCCTAGACTGTCAAGTCTCATGTCGGGAGTTCTGAATACCTGGTTCTTTATTTTCTCATTTGTACCTTGGTTTTTGATCGATCGAATAGGACGTAAGCCGTTGTTTTTGGCAGGAACAACTGGTCAGCTTGTGGCTATGGTAATTCAGACGGGTATGATCTACAAGGTTCAGCAAAATACCTCAAATAATGCGTACTCGATTGTGGCTGCAATCATGCTATTTGTTTTCGCTGCTGCATTCACTTTTGGAATGCAATCTACTGTATGGGTTTATCCAACTGAGGTTCTCCCTATACGGTTCAGAGCGAAAGGTGCAGCTCTTTCAACAGCCTCTAATTGGATTTGCAACTTCCTAGTTGTAGAAATAACTCCTCCAGCAATCACTAATATTGGGTGGCGTACTTACATCATTTTTTCTATTTTCAACGTTATCTTCTTACCAATCGTTTGGTTCTATTTCAAGGAGACAAAGGGCCTAAGTCTTGAAAATATTGATTACTTGTATGCAACTCCCGAAGCGATTGAAGCTCACAATATGATTCTAAAGCAGAGTGACGAAAAGGAAGACTCCCATCAGATTGAAGTAATTGAAGCTTAGCAAGAGAAATAAATATATTAGCTATTGACGCAAAGCTAAATCAAAACCAATAGTGTCAAAAATGCAGAAAGGTATAATAAAGTGTTTGCTGTTACAGTAAGGTCGGTAACTGAAGACTGGCCTGAAGTATTGGACATACTTGAGATTCCCGCAGAAAGTGTAATTGAAGTAGCCACAGACGAGATAGCTTGACTGTTTCCAGATAGAGTGACAGAAGATATTTCCAGGCTACTAGACTCGGCTCTGGATGAAGATGTTCCCAACAAGGAAGATGAGTCAGATCTTGAAGGAGATGGTGACAACAGATCGTCTGTGGTAGACGAGTCAGAAGAAGAAGAGGAAAATTTGCTTTCTATATCCTGGCTATTCTCTGACGATTGAGAATCAGATGATGCAGTAGCCTGTATGGTAAGGCCAGGAAAAGTAAATGTTCCCTGTTCCGCAGTAAGACGACTACCCTGTGAAACGGGAAATGGTGTAAAGTCCCAACTTTCAGTTGGAGATGCAAAGTTATTTTGGGAGGATGTTGAAATAGGTCCTCCAATATTTTTGAAATCATCCACCAAAGTAACACGGCAGTAATCCATCAAAAAGCCACCATATATTCTGGCATAATTGGAAAATGTCGCTACACCGGGGTAAGTTGTTGTATATGTACAAGTAGCGTACTGTGAGGGTATATAAGAGCAATTTCCTCTACTGGTCATAGAATCAGTGTGAGTAAACTCATATTTCATTGAGCTTGAGTCAAAATACGTGATAGTAAAGGGAGATACATCACCAAAACCCAACTGATATGTGTCATCGTTAGGAAAGTAATTGGAAATGGGATTATTCACCTTGATTTGGTATTCAGAAGTTCCCCCAGCACTATTCACAAGAGACCCAATTAATGATTCCGGCTGAACGACTCCTAAGAAGAGAGTCACTGTACTGTCAGGAGGAGTAGTAACACTAGAAGCCAATACCTGGGACAAGCAGACTACCTCTACAATAATAGAAACAAACCGTAGGTTCATTGCAATAGCTTTTTTCCCTTTTCGATACTGAATTTATCTTGCACAGCATGATGGGGAAATATTTGTATTTATAGATAGAAGTATTATTCAGGGGTGGGGCTATGCGACGCAGAGATTTTCAAGCGGATAATTATTCTGTTTGTGTAAACGTTGTAGCAATACAGTGCCGTCTTGAGAAACTGCCGAATATATCATCATCATGTATTCATTAGAGGGTGCCGAAGTATATGAAACAAAGTTTTTATACTGAATTGGTTAGGAATTTCTTTAGTTTCTCGTTTCAGTGCTATTTATAGACTTTTAGAGAAGTTTGTTCTTGCATGCATAGCCATGCATAGCACTACCTAATTTGGACTAGTGGGACATTAAGCATAAACTTAAGAAGATTTGGCGGGGAAGATCGCACACTCGGAGATTTAGTGAAAAAAAGAGCTATGTTTTATTAAATCCTAATTTTATTCATGAATCTGTTTAGCGTGAACCGTCTGCATTTCACAATTGTACAGGCGGCAGCTGTATCTAACCGCAACTTTGGTGCATTTTTCTCGGCTAATTCTGCTGGTGCAAAACTTTAACAGCTTCATCCAAAACGCCTTGCAGTGTTTCAGATGAATAATATGCACCATTGAAAGTAATTGTTACAGTCAGCTGGCCATTCCATGTGTATGAAAAGAACGCAGAGCCGGGCGTAGCTATGGACTGTGTCACATTATAGCTCAAGACTTCAACGTGATCATAGGATGGCTTGAGATACTTATCCAGAACACCAAAACTTGAAAATGACAACATAGTTGCTACTGGGATAGACTTTATATTTGCGAAAAAGCAATCAAACAACGGAAATACAATTGCGAAAGGGTCTTTCAAGTTTGCACCGCTGTTATCCTTATTTAGCCTGAAGGTATCCCTAATGTAGCCAAGTTTGTCACGAACCTGATCTGCGATTTGTTCATTTGGTCTCGTGATATCACAAACAAAAGGGACTGCAACAACAAGTGGAACAAAACTATTATCGGCGGTCATTTCATCTGGGACTAGATCTCGCAGATTAACCGCAACCATGCATATGAGGTTTGGAGCGTCGTCATTCTTTTTCTTCTGAAGAGCAAGAGCCATAGACAATAGAATAAACCCTGTTACTGTCAAGTTCAAAGATTTTGCATTCTGGACAATCAATTCTGTAGTAGCTTTGTCAAAAGTATGCCTGGTACTTTGTGGGAGACTCTTGTCCGATTCACGATCTGTTCGCTTGAAGTTTGTAAACCCGGTACTCGCGATAAGATTGTCCGACATTTCCTGAGCTCGTTTCTTATGTTCATCAGTGATAATACTTTCAGGAAATGAATTCTGCAACGATGCTGGTAGCAGACGAGGATCCATATTCAGTGGATTAAGCATGTTGAAAGTAGCGTCAGAAGAGCCTACAAGTGAGAAAAGCTTGCCAAAAAATTTAGCAATTCCAGTAGCATCAAAATAAACATGAGGACCATACAAGATCAATTCTTTGGATTTTGTTAAATAAAACAATGCAGGGCGGTCCTTAGATTCAGAATGGACTGATACATCTTGTAAACTGTCCCATTTTGAATTGACGATAAATGTTTCATTCGTCCATTCATCGATATCACTCTGGCACTGGAAAGGTTTGAGAATAAAGCTAGTAGTGGTAAATTGAGCAGCGATATTTGGGAACTTGCAGTACATAGCAATCCAGCTCTGTCTCACAGACGCAATGAACTTATCTTCGTCCATGTCAGTTTTGCATTTGGCGGAGAAACCAGTATCAGTATTTTTGGGACCGAAATTTCGTCGCAGTGCGAGAATCAGTTCCATCTTGTCCAATGGACGCTCATATGCGCCCTCTTGGTTCAACTTCCATGTGCTGTAAGTCATATTACACTACAGCCTACGAAATCGTGTTGCTGAATATACTCCCGTAGATATACTAGTCCATGAGATAACACATGTAACTGTAATACGAGTGGATTACTCGGGATAGCAAGAATTCACATATCATGTCGTGCAGATCTCTCTAACAACTCGTATGCCAGAAATGAGTATAACGAGTTTGTTACAACAGCTTTCGTTTATTTTTGGACTCTAGACAATAAAACTATCCAGCAACACACTGTATTTGTCCGATGTAATATTTGGATCCATTATAGACTTGGTAGCCGATCAACTAAATCCATTACTACACCCATTATTCGCCATATTCAGTTTAATCGACGGTGTCTTCTGCAGTTCCCGTAATTACAGTCAGAGATTAGAAATCGGCTTACCTATACGAGCCAAAATTTACGTGGATTATATGTAAGCATGCAGGGCAGAACGAGACGACCCACTTAAAGCAAAGTCAGAGTGGATGAAAATGACTCAACACTCGATTAAATAATCGCTTTACTCATAGTCCGTGACAAATTCCTGAGCTATCTTGAGATGAATCAATGGATATGGCATACCTTGGCCATCGGTTGGTGACCTACCAGTCTCTACAAACCCCATTCGCTTATAGAATGCCATTGCACCGATATTTTGTTCGTTGACATCGGTCGTCAGATCCGGAAACTGTAACACTGCATAAAGCACCAGAGCCCGACCCACTCCATGGCCGTGATAGGCCGGATCGACAAAAAGTGCTTCTAGGTTTCCGTCTGAGACGATCATAAACCCCATAATAGAATCAGCTATATCGACCGCAACCATAACCGGCAGCTCTGGAAGCATATCTCGCACCGTATGGCCGATAGAGATTCGGTCGCTAGGGCTTAGAAACTCATGGGTTGCGTCAACGCTTCTCTCCCACAATTTGAACACGGACGGCACTTCGGAACTAGTTGCAGCCCTAATCGAGATTGTCATTTTGAATATTGCATAACACTGCTTTACAGGTGGTGAAGTTGCGGTTCGGATGAAATATTACCGAATCGACCAGTGCTAAAACACCACAGAGAATTGGTAGAATGAAGTGGGCGACAATGGAATTCAGAATGTTACAGCACAAAATACAACTAAAGAAATAAAAAAAGTTGAATCAAAACAAATAAATAAATAAATAAATTAAATAAATAAGAAGGACAGGAGCAAACTGTGTCACGGCATGCATCGCATCCACCAGTTGCTTCTGTTGAGTTTCACTGTGAATTCGCAAATGAGTTGTCAGAGCAAATTATCATCATTGAATTGAAATACTAAGGCACTTATTGTTTCCATTGATGCTAATTTGAATTGAAATATAGAAGAAAAAAATTAAATATTGTTGCCTACTCCGCGGCAATAAAGTAACAGCATATCATTCTTATTAAGCTCACCCGCGGCTCATCGGGCTGCGGATATTAGATGCCGAAGTGTTAGACTATTTAACACTCCACACTGGCAAATGAATATCAAAAATGCTGTGATGGATCATCTGCCAGTAGTTGCATTCGTGCTTGCACTGGTAGTTGTAGCAATAGTAATAAAAGACCGTAATCCTTCCAACAACATGGCATCAATAGGCAAACAAATGACAGCTGTGCTTGTGTTTGTGGCTAGCACACTTACAAACTTTAAGCAAGTGGCTGTGGATTGTTCTGGAAACCCACAAAATCCGCTGGTATTCTGGTCCACGTGCTTATCATCCGTCTTCACATCAATAGGGGCAGAAGCCAATTCCTTGAATGCTCTTAAAGATGGTGTCAGTAGTGGTTCTGTTACCGAACTGCCAGAAAAGCCAGAAAAGTCGGAGAAAAGCCGCAAAAAGCGAAGACGGGCAAAGAACGGTATTGGTAAATCAGCAACCAATTCAGAACTATCAGATACTGATATGAGCTGAAGAAAGATGAAACATTGGTTTAATTGATAGTCACGGCATTGCTTGGTTGATATGACAGATTGGTGGTCATCTGGTATAGGCATCTGCTTTTGTGTTTTCTTTTTTTCATATTAGTCAGTATTCAGGTTAATATGTCGGATGCAACATTAGTAATTGATCTCTGCTGCTCAGAATGTACGTGCAGCCTTAGCCGTTAGTTCAACGCCACTTCATCGACTTTGGAAAGCTGCTAGTTACTGTAGAAATGTGAGATTAACAGTCAAAGCACAGCGGAAATCTCCACCCGTTGGTTTTCGTGGATGTAATTAACATGAAAATGGTTGCAATTACGATTACCATAGGCCCTTATTTAATTTATTTATTCTATTATAAACATAATCATTTTGAAATCTGTTGTCTATGCATCTTCGGAACTTAATAGACTTGCCGCTCCGCAGCAGAGTACATGAATGATCGCCGATAAGGGCAAGGAACATCTCAACAGGAAGGATCTAAAAGGGCAAAAACAACAATTGAATTGAATATTTTGATTGAAATAATAGTCAATATCCCATGATAGATGTTAGAATTGCGTTTTCATAAGGAATTTAATTGTTGTCTGTTGAATAATCGCATCATTCAGGGAATTGATCACTAATGTGTGCCAAGTTGCTGAGTAATGGGGTAGTGGGGTTAACCTGCACACTGTTGCGGGCGTCATTTCTCGATCGGATTTAACGCTAATTATGTCCGCTAAAAACGTCACCTCACACATACTTTTGGCACATTTCGTCATCGGTGCCTATAATATATAAATCAAGTTGATCTTGCCATTCTCTAATAGATTACTTAAACATCACCCAAATATAATATGACTGGAGTAAAGATCATTTTCGGAGCAGGTTCCATTGGCATCAAAGAAGATGCCGTGAATCAAGAACAGATTGAAATCCTTGAGAAGTATAATGTCAAGGACTTGGACACTGCGTTCATTTATCCCAACAGTGAGAAGACAATTGGAGAGCTAGGGCTTCCTAAGAAGTTCACAATCCACACCAAGGCACCTGGATTCCAGCCTGGTGTGTTGTCCAAAGCGAGCATCTTGGGAGCATCCAAGTCTAGCCACGACAATTTGAAGATCGATAAGGTTGAGACTTATTTCTTGCACTCACCCGATCCCGCTACCCCTATTGAAGAGACCCTGGAAACTATCAATGAGCTTTACAAAGAGGGCAAGTTCAGCCGATTTGGATTGTCCAATTTCACTGCTACCCAAGTGCAGGAGATCTATGATCTCGCTTCAAAGAAGGGATATGTAGTGCCTACCGTATACCAGGGAAATTATAACCCTGTTGCTCGAAAGGGAGAGGCAGAATTGTTCCCATTGTTGAGAAAGCTTAAGATTTCATTTTATGCGTATTCTCCTTTGGCAGGAGGTTTCCTCGTCAAGTCTGCTGACAGCCTAAAGGCAGGCACTGATGATGGTCGATTCAAAAAAGATACTTTGGTCGGTGGCTTGTATAACAAACTTTACGGCAAGCCAAAGCTTCTGTCTGCATTGAATGACTGGCAAGAGTTGTCTACCAAATCTGGTATCTCAAAGTCTGCTCTAGCTTACCGGTGGGTAAAGTACAATTCTGAGTTGAGTGGTAGCCATGGTGATGGTATTATCATTGGTGCTCGAAATGGTCCTCAATTGAACGAGACTTTGCAGTCTCTTGAAGATGGTCCTCTGAGTGATGAAGTCGTCAAGCAGATCGATGCTATCTGGGAACTTGTGAAAGACGAGGCCCCAATTGACAACTATACTCACTAGGTTCCAAATATCTTGCCGTTTATTGTTAGTGGCTAACCGCTAATCATTAATGGAAATAAACGACTGAAATTACAACTGAATATGACATCTATATATGAAAAGCAGCAAATGATGTATATAATACCATCTCCACTTTATGCGCAGTACTAATGCAGACCAAACCCAAAGTCATGCAGGCACAAATGTCTCTTAGCATATGGCATATGATAGTTGTAACTACAATAGCAATGACACTAGTAGTGGTTTGATTGATTAATCGGCGGGTACAACATCAGCCGAATGTTTCAAGAAAATACTAGAGCTTGAGTCTTTGTTACTCAAAAGAGTCTTGTCATATTTCTATGGTCGAGGAATTGGCCTGCTCCTTTGGTCTTCGAAATCAGTTTTTGCCTGAGCACAGCGAGGCTATTCCATTGTTGGCATTTCCACAAGCTTTTTTAATCATGATCGCCCTGAGTAAGTTAATGTTTACTGTACGACATAATCAGGTCGTTTTGGTTTATCTCTACACCAAGTTACATGTCATTGAATAGTTGGTAATCTGAGGACTAGTTATGAATTATTGAATTTGCCCGACAAACTTTAAAATGGTGGCGTTAATTTACAAATATCGAGTGGCGTTGATTTAACGAAAAGTAAATATAGCTTTGATGATTGAATTGATCGACATTGATTGCTATGAATAAGTCCGATGGCAGGCAAGATTGACATCGGAATCCGCCCGTTTTTTTCTACATGTTTCGACCGATTAGGCATGTCAGTGTTACTCATTCGGCGTTGGCCAATAGAATTCCTTGGCTTATCAATAGCATTGTTCGATATTTTCGTCCATATGCAATGCTCACTAACAAATCGTGATGCCGTAGAACGGCGCATATCTTTGGTGCCGTGTGCGATATGCAAGACACTACATGTGGACTTGATCTTTCGGCAGTGGCAATCCAAAATAAGCTAATCTTTACGAATTACGCCGAGTTTAAAATGTCGTTAGTGGGCACATGCAGGGCTTTTGATTTTATTTATTTTAGTTTTGTCAATTTTCATATAGTCGAAATAAATTTGACGTTTATCTGGACATCCTCGCAACAATCACGATGACTTCAGATACGCATGGTGGGCCAAATGTTAACGAACCCATACAGAAGAAGCGGAAACTATTAACATTTCTGGTAGGACGTGATGTGCCAGAGATTCCAGAATGCCGGAGAGTGACGCCACGAGCGTCTGCTAATTTTTTTTCTCGAGTGACTTGGTCATGGATGTCACCTATTTTGAATGTAAGTAATATGATATTTGATATGATATTTGTTTGATATTTGTTTGATATTTGATGTGATATTTGATTTGATATTTGATTTGATATTTTGATTTGGGTGTGTATTCGTTCCGGAGATCTAACTGCAGGTCGGATATAAGCGAGTGATTGTGGAAAACGACATATGGCAGGTCCAGCCAGATATCAAAAACGAGGTCAGAAGCAAGCTGTTCAGTCAATATTATGTGAAATATAAAGGGGAAGCTGTGAAATCAAATGGCAAAAAGAAATATGCCGAGTTCAAGGCGCTGGTGATGACGCTCAAGTGGTACATTCTTCAACAGGCGCTTTGTGTGACTTTGTGGTTTGCTCTTAATATTGTGTCTCCCGTGGTGAGCAGACAATTTTTGACATATGTCACAGATATTTATAGCGAAGTGCCAACTCATCGGAGTCGTGGTATAGGTCTGGCTATTATCACTTCTATTCTGCAATTCTTAATGGCATATTTGTTTGTGGGGTTTCAATATAGTTCAAGAGCTTTGTCAGAAGCTATTCGATGTGTTCTTTTGACTGCAGTTTACGAAAAGTCTCTGAGATTGAGCCCTACTGGCCGCCAACAATTCTCGGTATCCAAGATCACTAGTATCAGTTCTCTTGATATTAACCGAATCATGATGGCTTCAAGAATGGCTATGATGGTCTTCTTGTTCCCGTTGACTGTTGGCGGTGCCATTGGAGTTTTGGTGTACAATCTTGGCGTTTCCGCTCTTGTTGGTGTTGGTGTCATAGCCGTGGGTGTGTTCATAAATACCTTTATTGCAACGTTCTTGTCTAGGTATAGAGGAAAGAGTATTCCTTTCCAGGACAAGAGAATTGCATTGCTTCGAGAAACTGTTCAGAACATGAGAATTGTCAAGTTCTATGGCTGGGAAGAGTCTTTTGTAAAGCTTATTCGAGGGGCTAGAAACAAGGAGACTTACTACCTCAAACTTCTAGGAATCTTGCGGGCCACTGCAGAATCGGTATTCGTTTCAATTCCTGGTTTCGCTGCTGTCGTTACTCTTGGAGTTCGAAGTGCTCTTAATGGACGTCTTACCGCAGAGCTCGTTTTCCCTTCTTTGACCTTGTTTAATACCTTTATTCCTATGACGGCATTTTTCACAATGGGAATAGCAGCTATTGCTGATGCATGGAAATCAATAAGACGACTTCAGGAATTCTTTGATGCACCAGAAGAGGAGTCGTATGTGATTACAAATGAGAATATGGGAGACATGGCCATTAGAATTCGTGGTGGACGATTTGATTGGACGGTTCCTGAAGCTGATGGTGTGTCAGAAAAGATAGACGTCGTACCGGAAGCAGTGGAGAAGGATCCAGTGTCAGATGTTACTGAGGTTTCCAATGATGTTGGAGATGATGATAATCAAAATGAAAAAGAAACCACTGTCGTTGATGCAACTACACGTGCTGGTTCTCAGAAATTCCCTGGTTTGAAGAACCTAAATCTTGAAGTCAAAAAGGGCGAATTTATTCTCGTTGTTGGTTCTATTGGTTCCGGAAAAACCACTCTGTTATCTGCAATTGCTGGAACCATGTCCAAGCTGGAAGGTTCTGTTGAAGTAGCGGGAAGAGTAAGCAATTGTCTTAACAATTGGTCCCAGAATACTTCTCTCCGTAACAACGTTTTATTTGGCTCGCCATATGAATCGGCTAGGTATAACGCGGTTCTTTCTTCCTGTGCCCTAGACGAGGATATTGCCAACCTTCAAGATGGAGATTCCACTGAAGTGGGTGAACGTGGAATCACTTTAAGTGGTGGACAGAAGGCTAGAATTAGTCTTGCCAGGTCTGTTTATCATAATGGTGATGTGTATTTGCTCGACGATGTACTTAGCGCTGTTGATGCTCGAGTTGGACGAAAGATTTTGGAGGAATGTCTGCTTGGGACTCTCTCTGGTAAGACGAGAATCCTTGCCAGTCATCACCTCTACCTTGTTAACAAGGTAGATAGGATTATCTATATGGATGGTGTTGGTGGCGCCCATTTGGATACTGTAGAAAATTTACGGTCAAAGTTGCCCGAATTTGCCGCTCTTCTAGATACCCATGGTGAATCTGACCACGAATCTGCTGTTGAAGTCTCTGATGATCAGCCAATCAGCGGAAAAGATGTTATTGTCGAAGAGGCCATACTTACTGCAGACTCTGATGCTCTCGAAGCTCTGAGCTTAGTAACCTCGTCGGTTTCGTCAATAGCCAAGGAAGTAAAGGGGTTTTCTCAGATGCAAACAGAGACTAAGTCGGATGGACAACTGAAAATGGCAATTGTCAAAGCGTACCTACGGTCTGGTGCAGGTTCGTTGTCTTATGGAATTGTTATTGTATTCGCAGTGCTTATGGCTCTGCAGGCTACAAGTGAGGTGTTTTCTAATGTTTGGATCAGTTTCTTAACTGGCGATCGATTCAAGAACCTCTCGATAGGAGGCTATTTGGGCATCTATCTTTTAATATTGAGTTTATCTACCATCTTCCGGTTCATTCTTCAAATCGCATGTTGTTACTTTTGTTTCACGTCAAGTACAACTTTGCATAATGACGCAGCTTCTAGGCTTTTCTTGGCTCCAATGTCATTCTTCGATTCAAACCCGTTGGGCCGTATTTTGACTCGATTTACCGAGGATATTGCCAACTTGGACACAAACACATATATGCAGTTTACAACTTTTGTGTTCACTTTGGGATCATTGGTGTCCGTCGTCGTCACAATTTTTGTTTATGTGCCCTATGCTATCATTCTTCTTGCACCAATTTCGGTGCTCTTTTTTGTCTTTTACAGCTTTTACCGAAGCTCGGCTCGTGAAATCAAACGTTTTGACGCTCTTTTCCGATCTGCGATGATTTCACATGCAACTGAAACCTATAATGGGCTTTATAATATTGTTGCTTACGGTCAGAAAGAACCATTCACTAACTTGCTCAATGAAAAGATTGATAGTATGAACGGTGCATTCTACCTTACAGCATCTAACCAAGCATGGTTGACATTCAGATTGTCAGCTATTGCATCTGTCATCGCCTTTTTGGTTACTATTATCTGTGCCTGCAAGGTTCTTAATTTGAATGCATCTGATGTTGGACTTCTGTTGTCCATCTTACCTGGTGTCGCTCAAACTTTAGCTATGATGACACCTACCATAGCGGATCTCGAAAATGAAATGAACTCTGTAGAGCGAGTTTATGATTACGGAAATACCATAGAGCAAGAAGCACCGTACTATTTGGATCAGCCTGGTACTACTCCAGAATGGCCAGAGGAAGGTTCTGTAGAGTTCAAAAAAGTTTGCCTGAAATATCGACCCGATTTGCCTAATGTTTTGAATGATTTGAGCTTCAAGACTAAAGGTGCTGAGAAGATTGGAATTTGCGGAAGGACTGGAGCTGGTAAAAGTACTATTCTTAGTGCGCTGTTCAGAATTACCGAATTGAGTGAAGGTTCCATATTTATTGATGGCATTGATATTTCAAAGTTGGGTCTTCATGAACTACGAAGCAAGCTTTCGATCATTCCTCAAGAGCCTGTTCTTTTTGAAGGTACTATACGATCTAATCTAGACCCATTTGATGAAAGATCAGATGTTGAACTTTGGGATGCTCTTCGTAGAAGTGGCCTCATTGAGAAACAGGAGCTGGAATCTGCCAGGAGTGGAGGAAGCCACAAGTTTCACCTTGACCAAAAGACAAACGATGAAGGAACTAACTTCAGTCTTGGTGAAAGGCAGTTGCTGACATTGGCTCGAGCATTGGTGCGTCGATCAAAAATTCTTGTCTTAGATGAGGCTACTGCAACAGTGGATTATGAGACTGACAAAAAGATTCAGGATACTATTGCAAACGAGTTTGCCAACTGCACTATTCTATGCATTGCTCATCGTCTCAAGACCATCGTTACTTATGATAGAATTGTTGTGCTCGATCGTGGAGAAGTCAAGGAGATGGACTCTCCAGTTAATTTGTTCTCAAAGCCAGATTCCATTTTCAGGTCGATGTGTGACCAGTCTGGAATAACGAAGTCAGATTTTTAGTTATCTTTTGAGCATTTACGAATATGAAAAACGAAAATAAATTATATTTTCAAAACATATATATAATGTATGTTCCCTTTAATTTATATAATACCAAAACCTTTAAGCCTTTCCATTACCATTCGGGACAACAGAATCAAAGTGATACAATGGAGGACAAACTGCGTCCTTTTGGAACTTGATCCATCTCTTATAGAACCAAGGAAGTGCCACTGTGAGTTGGTACTTGGCATGAGTTCTAGTAGGTACAGCGAACACGTAATCAAGTTCTTCCAAAGTTCTCTGCTTTGTCTCAGGAAGGAATAAGAAAATTAGAACAACTGCAACAATATTAAGACCAGCATAGAATCCAAACACACCCTGGGGCTTGAAAGCAATGAGCATTCGAGGTAAAGTAATAGACAGTACCGACGCCCAGAAGTTATTAGTGGCCACAGCCCATGACATACCAATCTCTCGATGAGACAACGGGAATACCTCTGCAGAATATGTGAAAGGCACTGGTCCCTCACCGGGAGAATAGAAGGCACAGAATAGATAAATAAACAAGGACACTAATCCAAGATGAGCAGTACTTGAGCTTGGGATAAAGTAACACATTCCAGCGGCCAAAAGAGTCCAGAACATATTGGGAAACGTAAACAACAACAGACCTCGACGACCGAAGGTATCGATTGTCCACACAGCAGGCCAAGCAAACACAAAGTTCACAAGACCAAAACCCCAAGAAGCCAATAGCGATGAAGTGACGCTAAACCCGGCATTGCTGAAGATGGTTGATGAGTAGAACGAGATAATATTAATACCACACATCTGCTGGGCAATCATGACAATACCAGAAGCTTGAGTAGCCCGACGAAGTCTAGGGACTGTGAAAAGCTCAATAAATCGTGTAAACATGTTACCCTTGGCCTTTCCAATAGCAATAGCATATGCTTCCTCTTCTTTCAACTGGGCATCGATCAAGAACAGATCCCTAGCAGCCTGCAGCGGAGAGTTTCGCAACTTAAGTAGGGATTGGTAAGCATCCCGATACCTTCCTTTTTTAATGAGCCATCGAGGGGATTCGGGACAGAAAAAGATACCAAGTACAAGCGGTACCGCAGGAATAAATGCGGAACCCAACTGTAATCTCCAGGCAATTCGGCCGACATCCTTGACCGCTAAATTAGCAGTGACTCCAAGGAAGATTCCGAAGGCAGTCCACAACTGCCATGTCATAACAAGACCTCCACGAATATTGGCGGGGGTATTTTCTGCGGCAAAAACTGGCACGGTGACCTCTTTCAATCCCATACCAATTCCAAGCAAAACACGGCATGCCACAAGCTGACCCCAATGCTGAGTGAAAGCGGAACCAATCGGTGCCAACAGCGAAAAAATAGAAGCAATAAATATGGTCTTCTTTCGTCCAAGATAATTATTCAGAGGATCTGCTATCCAACCAGCCAAGAAGGCAATCGTAATATAAGGCATAGAGTTAACAAGCCCAACGATCCATGAATTTCTTTCACAATGCAGAGGGTCAGCGGTACAATCGTTGTCGATTCCGAATTGGATTGGGAAACTAAGGTTGGCACCATTGGAACCTTCCTGATCCCATCCCTGAATAGCAGCAGCAATAGAACACAGAATAATAGTCAAGTACAGAGTTTTTGGTTGTCTCCACCTGTGATTGACTTCATCACTCAAATACAACCGATCGCCATCATCAAGTTCTGCAATAGACTGATAGTTTTGGGGCTGCTGAGCTACCAGTGCACCCTTTCTCAAGTGCTGAATAATGTCTTCAGTTCCAGTTCGTTGTGCGAAATCCTCGACCTCGGCCATCAGCTCGTCCTTAGTAAAATCACTAAGTGGATTTCGGATTTGTCCGCTCTCATTATTGACAAATAGATCTTTATTGACCTCATGATGGTGACGTCCCGCAGTGTCTTCGACATGCGAAGCCACATTTTTACTCTCCAGGACGGAGTTGCCTCTTTTGGTTAGACTATTTGGGTCACAATATATTACAAAAACCACGAACCACGCAATATTGACCACAGTATAAAAAAATATTACAGCTTTTTAAATATTTGCTTTAAATTTTGTGAACGTCTAGACAAGCACAATTTAAATACCGTGGTGCCATATAGCTGGACCTCTTGTGGCTTGACTTAAGTATATAGAGCCGCTACTTACTCTTCGGGACTCACACTGACCCCAGACATCACGACTCAGTTACAAATCGTTGCTTTGTGGGGAGATTTACGTTACTCTTATATAGAAAGATCTACTGCGCGCCTACCTTACTCCAGCCACGGCAAAATTGGAAGAAATCCCCAGACCGATCATCGGGTGTGATACTCTTATTTGACCACCATAACAAATCTGGTCCGGTACATACATTTTGCCGGAATATTCCTGCCCCACATATGCAGCATTTTGGAGGGGTAGCTGTGGGTGGAAAAAATAAATCTAGACGTGACGTCACCACTGACAGCGGGACGGGATGATACTAGAAAAATCGTTTACCGAATACCTAATGTTAGGTTCGCCTGTATTATGAAGCCTGAGCTTTCCGTGATCATTCCGTACAAATGAGATCTTAGTACATGATCTACGGCCAAGAACCATATATAAGACCGCTTATAGCGGCAAGGATTAGTCACAAAAATGGCTGCTGAGAACATTTAGGTTTAGATGCAACTTTTGTCAAACTTACAACCAACTTAGTTCAAGCAGTGTCGCATTGACACGGCCCCAAACAGTCAGCGCTAGTCGTTTCAGGCTGACATTATCTTGTTCCAGCCCCCCTGTTCATAGCACTGAAGTTTGATTTAGGCGCTAGTGGATGATCAATCATACATATGGGGCATAGATCACCCTATGCATTGTTGCGCAGGGAGGGGATCTGGCCAGAAAAAGTAAGTAGGGGCCATCCAACCAGTTCATGTGACATGGGATAGCCAAGGGAACAAGGAGTCCGACAAGACTTGCTAAGACCTGTTAAGACATGGCTGGTGATTCTTAGTGCAACACGGCACCTCAATGACGTATTACCAAACACTATTTGCATTACGATAACACCAGCTAATAGAGGAGGAGGGCTCAATAGATCTCACCGCCGCCATAAGCGCGTTGAGCCAAAATCGATTCCGGTATCACCGGGCCACACCTTTTTCCACTCTTTTTGGTTCTTTATTCTCTTCCCAGCCCTCGTAAGTCGGTTTTTCCCCCTTGCCACCAGTGCCCAGACGGATGGCGGGGGTGACATCAGACGTTGCTTCCCCGCTCTTCTGCGCCTGCGCCGCGCTCAAAGGCTAATGAGACGCAGCGCTTTTTCCGAAATCCGAGCTGCTGCGGAACTGGGTGTGCAGCAAAAGTCTGGATAACATCAATTTGGTGCATACACCTGTTTTAGGAGATGCAACCGTGCAATTCACTAACTACCGAGAGTGGCTGACATTCGTAAAAGCAGCTAGCTGTGATTTACGTGCAGGGTGGAAATAAGCGATGAGCGGATAGATCGGCTGAAGTGGTTAGTGATCTTGCGACTGAAGCAGTCCATTTGTTAGCGATGTCGTAATGTATGCAGCCGATTGTAGCTAAAAGGAGTCATATAGAGCCGCCGGTGTAGTCGTTCAGGAGTCATTAGTAGTCGTTTGATAGTCATGTCAATGGTGTTGAGCGTTTCACTCGGCAGAATCTGTCGGTTGTCTTACTGAAACGGTCTTTGTACAGCATGCTAAGTGCGGGGCACATAGATGCTGCAGCGAAGAAGCAGTTTTTGTATTGACCCAGCCTTAGGTGCGGGTACATCCCCTTCTGTGGCCTGCAACACTACGCCATTGATATTGTAGCTTGTATAGCGGATTGGTGAAATGTTAGTGTGCCTCGCATAGATGTCGCTCGGGATTTGTTCGGTGCAGCGATGTACAATGCACCGCATACAATCGTGACGATGACAGTCCCTTGACTCTATAAATCCTCTCAACTGCCACCATCAAGAATACATTCATACGTGTACGGCAAATCAGAAATAAGAAATCCATTAGAATGGATTCAACCATAGCTGTTATATTTTGCGAATATGTACATATAACCTAACTGGTTGTCAAGCTAAAAGTGTGCGTTTGTAAAAAGTAGATCTAGACTCTCCTCTTATGCCTGTGTTTACGCTCAGTCATGACCCTACTTTGGCCATAATCCTCGCGGCAATATATCAAGTATATGCTGACTACGCTGGGAAATAAACCAATCAAAGGGACCGGTTTTGCTTTCTTGATTGACCCGGAATCAGACTTCTATTTCTTCGTCTGGTCTGTAGTCTAGTCTCTCGTCTGGTCTGTCATCATCATCCAAAACTTTCCGGCGGAACGTGTTGTACAAAATAAATAAAAACTCAAATAGCAATATGCCAATATGTGCGCGGTGATGGTGTAGTGGAGTCCATGCTAATGTTATGGCGTGCAATAGATATGTGGAGGCCATGCTTAATATAACGCCTCCAGAATAACTAAGACACGCAATTCGTATGATATTACTTCTGGTGGTAGTAATTTCCGATCTATGCATACGATCAACACGGAATTTCTGTATCACTCTCGATACGAGAATGATGCTCATACAAGACACAAGAATCAGAAACTGTAAAAAGTGTAGTAGCGAAATCCGCGCACCACAAGAGCCTCGCCTTCCTGGGCGATTTCCTTTTCTATGCGGATACGACGGTTTCATGAAGCTTCGCGGATGGCAGTTCTGTACACTTATTGCTATTGCCAACGACGAACCTACAAATAGAAACCCCCCTACTATCGAGCATTTCAATATTAGCTGAGCTGTTTTTCTAGCACTCAGCTTTGCTCTTGATTCGCGCAGAAAATTTGTCCGCCGATGACAATACAATGTCACCACTGACGCTAGCATGACATAGGCCAAGAAATATTGGAAATAGAGAAATACGTAGCCAAAAATGTCTCTTGTAGCCAGCAAAGTTGAATGTACCGACAGCTTGCCTATAAATCCCAACTCGTATCCCGCCCTCATCTTGTGGAATACTGCCACGTAACGTGAGATATATAAATTACAACAACTGACTGATGAGGAGATAATATAAATAACCTTCGTCTCAATTAATGCCCCGTGCTACCATCCTTTTTTGCGTTATTTAACAGCAATGTTATAGAAGCCAGCTACAACCCTTCCCTTATATATAACGAGGGGGAGGGCCGCCGTACAAGCCATGCATATTGCTATTTTTGGTTAGGCACAACAACTGAAAAGCTTGTCCCGCATAACCCTTTCCGCTCAAGTCAGCTGATATCACAAATTCCAGAGGAGTTACGAGAAGTTTTATCTCCAGATTATTTTGGCCTTCTTAATTTAGTTTGAGACTTTTCAACTTGGTCAATATCTGACTGTCGAATGGTTGCGGCATTATAGTCAGCCACTGCAGATCGGTTCATTGCATCATCGCCTCTGCCGATCCTTGCAGTTAATTTAGACCTGACTCGTGGAGCGTCGTTGTAGTGTTGTCGTAGCGTTGTGTGCTTAGCCGAATTCCCGCTCACTTCTATCTTGTTTCTATGTTTAGCTACCAACATTTTCATAAATCTATAATGGTGTTATGAATTGCTCTGAAAATGTTGATTTCGTATTATGTGGGTTAATTAGCTCACTAACCAAAACTTATAGGTGACCTATAGTAAGTTACTAACGATGACGTAACAAATTTGATAGGCGGAAAGTTCCGAACATTCTATTCATGACACTGACAACCTATTAAGAGAAATCGCCCCATATTCGCCACAATAAAGCTGGATATAACTCCAACCATAACCATAGGTTACCTCACATGATAAATGGGTAATACGTTGTACGTTATCGGTAGCGGGGATTCTCGAGAACAATACCGATCGCGCAATTGAAATTACAAGAAGAATAAAGTCCATATTACGAGGCAACCTCCACAGTAAAATTGTAAACGAGTAGCTAAGCCGTATGAGATCCAGGAAGTCAAAAAAGCTCCAACATACCAGGAGACTTCAAATAATATCTTCTCGGACCAACAGGTTGTATAGGAGTACTCAGACACAAGTGAAAGTCCCGCTGTGGTCGACATATTGGCACCGATACCGACGACTATCTGAGAAGCAAAAATGCCAATACGGCTCTTCGGTGAGCAAGACACTGCAATTCCTATCAATTCTATGATACTGCCTATGAATAGGCCCCATTTCCTTCCAGAGCTATGGACAATCCATGGTTTCAATGGGAAGGAAATTGCAATTCCGAATAAAACTGGAATAGGAGAATTTCCAAAATAAATAATCTCGTTCAAATAGTAGAACCGAGTTCCCGCAGTGTACTGTGATATATACAGGAGTAGATGCAAATATCCATTAATGAAATAGCTGAGGATAACAATAGCAAGTATGAAATTAAATCTGCGAAGATGTTTGACGTTCCTCCATGAATTATTATCTGGGAGGATACTACTGGTTTGATCTTTGTTTGGGCTATCACTACCTAACTGAACATGCCGTTGGCTGGGTCTCATGTTCAAGAGGCTATTTGCATAATCTAGGTTTACTCCATCTTTTCATTTTGAGCGGCATATGGCGATGGCAGCATGTTGCATCCTTGGAATCCCAATTTAGTTTGCCAAGGCTGATCTGCACAAACCACTATCGCTCTAACGGGTTGAAGAATTTATTGCACTAGTAAGGGTACACATCCAAGCGTCAAGATCGCTTAGGTCACCTTCCCATGCATATAAGTTATAGCTTATACAGTGGAAACTGGGTTCTAGATGTATTTAGCTATTGGCAAAACAAAAAGGGATTACGAGCCTAATACTATGAATTATTGCTTTTTATAAAATTTTCAGTATCCACTCTTTAACCACGAAAAACCTTCAAGCTCAGTAATTGTAGATTTTAAATATGTCATAGCTTGGACGTAAAACTCGTCTATCCTACACATTGGGAGAGAAGAGTTTCGTAGCTGAGCATGGTTCTACATGAATCCCAGACCCAGTCATAACAAGATGAAAGCTTGGGTAATGTCCACAGATCATCTTTATCAGAGATACCGAAAAATAATTGACCCGATATCACACAGGGTATAATGTCAGTAAAGGAGAGTGGCCCGAAAAAGCGTTATATCATTGGCAATTAGGCGTGGAGGAAGTTCAGAGGAGCCGTGACATCTACAGACCTACTGATTGAAGAAGCACAGTTGCGGCCGAAAGTAGTTTTAAAGGCAAACTCGTAACCAGAGATATAATTATTCCATTGTATTGATTAACTGCAGTAATAGAAATCATCCAGGTTAGCTAGAGAAACTATACTAAGTAATATTATAAATAGAAGCTAATTTGATGATTTAGGCATCATCTTTACTTCTAGTCTTTGGATGATTGTCAACATTGTCAATCAAGTCAGTGATTTGCTCCAAGGTATACCCCTTTGTCTCATAAAACAGAGCACCAAGAGCTAGCATTAGTACATTAACACAGCAGAAAATAGCAAAGTATTTGCATGAAAGGTTAGTTTCTCCCAACCTATTGACGAGGTCATTATACACCCCCCACCCAGAACCTCCAAAGAAGAACAAGTTCAATCCCTTTGCCCGCAAATGATAGGGCAATATTTCTGTGAGATACAGATATGGGAAACATACCAAACATCCTACATACCAAGCGACAAAAAAAAATATTAAGGATATGCAAGCTCGCGAAAAGTCGATAGTCAGCAAATAGCCATGATCATAAAATGCCCGTAATGCTGTGAAAATCACAAATGTAATGAGAACAAGTGATAATCCTGAAAAATATGCAAGTCGTCGCTTTAAACTCGCAATGATAAAGCTGGAAATGACAGCGATCAGAAAACCATAGGTTACCAGGATGCCAGACATGGCATACACAAAGAATATGCCATCTTTGATCAAGTAGTTAACAAAACCCGCGGTTATTATAGATATACCGCACAATCCTTTCGCAGTCGTCAGAGTGAAAATTATAAGAAGCCTTCTCAAGTTCTGCTTACTCTCGAAAAACTTGAAGTATGAAGACATTCGTGATTTCGCTTCCGCACTGGATTCCTGAATGAACTGAGCTATTTGGAAATCCACAAGACCCTGGTTAATAGAGTCACCACCACAGTGGTGTTTGAAAATCATTGCCTTAGCTGCTTCAACCCCGCTGGTTTTAAACAGGTAGCGTGGACTCTCGGGAACAAGACCGATAAGCACTATTGGGATTACGGGAAGAATAAACTCCAGGATACGAGGCAACCTCCATCGCAGCGTTGTAAATGAATAGCTACAGCCATATGTGATCCACACTGCCAAAAGTGCTCCAAAATACCAAGAGGCTCCAAACAAAGCGGTCATCACCGACCGATGGGTGGGATAGGAGCACTCAGACACTAACAAAAGTCCTGCTGTGGTTGAAATGTTGGCACCGATACCGACGACAATCTGAGAAGCAAAAGTATTAACACCACTGTTTGCTGAGCATGATACCGCTATTCCTATCAATTCAATGAAGCTGCCTATGAATAGGCCCCATTTCCTCCCACAACTATCGGCAATCCATGCATTAACAGGGAATGAAATTGCAATTCCAAATAAAAGGGGAATAGGGGTACCACCAAAAGCGATAACCTCGTTAAAAAAGTAGAAACGAGTTCTAGAGGTATACTGCGACATATAAAAGAGCAGATGCGAATATCCATTAATGGCATTACTGAGGAGAGCAATAGTAAGCAAGAAATTCAATCTGCGAAGATGCTTGACCTTCCACCATGATTTATCATTATCTGGGAGGACACTTTTGATTGCATCCTTGTCTGGACTCTTAGGTCCAAACTCAACATCAACCTGCTGTTGGCTGGGTCTGATGTTTGAGAGGCTATCAAGAGCATAAAGATCTGGACCATCCTTTACACCAGGTTCATTTCTATTTGTTGAAAAATACTGGATATCATTGCAATCATATGAGATCATATCGTCTAATCGTTGTTTCACATGATTGATTGCTTGCTATGCTTTCCTTTTATATTTACTAACATATAGCAAACCTGGTATCTTGGCGGACTAGATGGGGATGCCAAGGCTGATGTTACTCAACTACCATTATCAGTTATGGGCTAAGACGCCTGGGCGTTGAACTATATATTACACTAGCGAGGGTGCTCCGACACATGTCACGCCTTACTATGTAATTTATCAATGGTAACCATATAAGTTCTGCGTCATATCGCTAAGATCGACAGTGGTTTGGGATATTGCTCCTTTCGTGTTGTGCTATTTTTGGGTTTGACATGCAATTTCATAGGCATGCAGTGAAACAATACGTCAAGCATTAATAAAAGCGGCTAAAATGTCCTGAACAGTAGCTGTCTGAAAGAAGAGAAGGTTCCAGCTTCAAAAAATAATTGGTAGTGGGAGCAAATCGAATCAAAAGTGAATGAAGCCACACATGATCTCATGCAGCTAACACTGCATCATAAGTTGTGGCTTGGTTAGTCATGGGACATGCTGAGAATGATAATATTACGTACTGAAATTGTTCTCACTATAATTTGATTTCTTACTTAAGATATAATAGGCTGCTCATCAGACCGATGAATTGGGGTTAATTTGCTAGTTACCAACAACCTCAAATCCATCCCAACTTGGAAGCGTAGCTCTGATTTCTCGAGCATAGTCGGGGATACCTCGGACATAACATGTCATCTCGAAAGCCTTTCCAGGCATACTTCCACCCATATAAGTGGACCTTGTAGTCGGGAATAGAGTTTTACTCGCATCATTGTTGATCATGGTCTTCCAAGCTTTGGTAGCTTCCTTGGTAGGATTGATGTACTTGACATCCTCTCGTTCGATCTTCTTGATAGCATCCAAAATCCATCTACCCTGTACCTCGATACTAGTAGGTCCATTACTAAGAAGAGTAGGTCCATGAGGGCCATAGAGATGGAACATATTGGGATAGCCGCCTACGGTAGTACCTAAATAAGTCTGAGCGGCAGATTTCCACTCGTCCTTTAAGGTAGTTCCATAGATGCTCTCCAATCCCATATTTGTCATACCTCCAGTGGTAATATCAAAACCAGTAGCAATAGCAATAATATCAAGCTCATAATGGGAACCATCCTTTAGCTTTATACCAGTAGGGGTGAACGAGTCAATTGGGTTCTTGCTGATATCAACAACCTCAACGTTGGGGCGATTAAACTGCTCGTAATAGCTGTACTCTAGGCAAGGTCTCTTAACACCAAAAGGATGTGGAGGCTCCAGAGGTGCTAATATTTCGGCCTTCTTTTTGTCCTTGATTCGCTTACGAACCTGTTTAACCCAGAAGTTATAGGCTTCCCTATTTGCATTGGCATCGAGCAAATAATCCTTATAATTTTTAAGCCAGAACCTGAAGCCACCATCACTCCACAACTGTTGATAAAAGGCTTCCCGTTCCTCAGGAGTATCATCGAAGGTATTTTTCTCGTACAGATCGTACAAGAAGCCTCCATAACATTTCTCACGGTAGCGGAACAGTTCAGGGTAGAATGCTTTCGACTTTTCTTGCTCCTCGACCGTCAAATTTCGCTTGTTCATAGGAACAGCGAGGTTAGGAGTACGCTGGAATACTGTTAGCTTACCAGCTTTAGGACCCCAAGTTTGAACAATCTGAACACCAGAAGCTCCTGTCCCGATAACAGCACAACGTTTTCCGGTCATTTCAACATCACTGTCGGGCCAGAACGACGAGTGGTGAACAACGCCTTGGAAGGAATCAAGACCTGGGAAATCAGGGATATATCTCTTGGACGCAAACCCGGCTGCAACAACCAAATATTTACTGAAAGCAGTTCTTCCGTCTGCCGTCTTGACAGTCCATCTGCCAGTGGTCGTGTCAAATTTGGCACTAACTACCACACTATTGAAAGCACAGTCCTTCTTGATATTCAGGACCTTATCAACGTGATCAAAGTATGTTCTCAGTTCCTCATAGTTGGGATAGTTGGTTTTCCAGTTCCAAGTCTTCCACACCTCGGGAATGGATAACTCATACTCTGGAACCTCAGAGTCAACATTGGCTCCTGGGTAGCAGTTCCATCTCCAAGTTCCTCCAAGGTCATTTCCTGCCTCATAGACAACAGTCTTGAAACCATTCTTACGAAGTTCATGCAAGAGATATACTCCTGCAAAACCAGATCCTACAATCAAAGCGTCAACCTCAAGGTTGTCTTGGTAGGGACCCGTGTTACTTCGGCGCTCAGCGTAGTCGGTTAGCTCAGTTTTAAATTTCTGTGTCATTTGTTTGAAGCTGTAAATTCGGATTCAGTTGTCAGTTTCTTGTGTTGGAATTGAGATTTATTTGAACATTTGCGAACTATTTATTCTATTTGAACTACAATGATTTGTTGACTCTGCACCATCGGTTCGGCAGCGCTCTTTTGGTAGCAGTTTAAGGCTGTGCCTATACTGTCATAAGCGGAAGCGAAGGCGAGTTAACTTAGCAATTTCTCCAAATTTTGCACCCTAATAGTATCGGCACCGAGACTCAGAGTTCGGACGATCAATGATTTACTTCCACTACCCCAGATTCTGTCGGTCCCGATGTCGGTACCGCTGAATGATGCATGGTGGAGACAATCAGGTAATCGCAAGGCTGATCATTAAACAGCATGTCCAAGAATGCGGGGAAAACTTTGAAACGTATTTAACTGTCAATGTGATCATATTTTCGAAACAATCATAACCTAATCGAGTTTACCATAGTAAACCAAGCTATGCCCAAACTCTCCACAGCCACCGTTAAAGACCTCAAATCCACAGTCGATGCCTCAACTGCAGATTCCCAGACGGGAATCCCAGGAGCAGTTGTAGTTATCGTGGATTCAAGTGGTAATGAATTATTTGCCCATGCTTCAGGCAAGCAAGGAGTTCAGACCAAGGAACCCATGACTCTGGAAAGTGTCTTCTGGATAGCTTCATCTACCAAGATGATAACTGGCATTGCTGCGATGCAACTGGTAGAGCAAGGAAAGTTGGAATTGGATAACTCCAATCAAATTGAATCACTGTGTCCTGAACTGAAAGAAGTTAAAGTCTTGCAAGAAGATGGCACATTAGTTGATAAGAAGCACGGAATCACATTGCGGATGTTGCTGACACACACTGGTATGAATTTGGGAACAGCAATAGCATTTGTCTAACATCAGCCGGATTTGGATACGCATTTTTCAATGAAAAAATTCGCAAGTTCAGCAAGCCAATTGGATACGATGAATTTTCTGGTCACTTTCATGACATTAACCAGCCTTTGGTTCACCAGCCTGGCGAGGACTGGGAATATGGTGTAGGTGCTCTTTTCCCAAGAATAGTGGGTTCTAATTTTAGGTAAACATTGATTGGGTTGGAATTGTTATTGAACGTTTTACTAAATTGTCTCTGAATGACTATATCCAGGAAAATATCTGTGGGCCATTAGGACTTCGAAATATTTCGATGTTCCCGACTGATTCTATGAAGAAGAATCTGGCTCATATGAATTACAGAAGAAGCAATGGTACCATTACTCACAATGAGCACATCCTGAGACGCCCACTCGAAGTATCAGGCGCAGAACAAATTGCCGATTGCTTCAATAGCGGAGGCGCTGGATGTTTTGCAAACCCTCAAGAATATGCCCGTAAGTTGAATTGTTTCTTTCCCATACTAATCCCAGAAATAATTTCTGTTCTTCTGAATGACGGAGTATCGGCAAAGACAGGAGTAAGGCTTCTCCAAAAGCAAACAGTCGACGAAATGTTCCGGAACCAAATCCCGCAATTCCCGAATTTTGGTCGCAAGGGAATTCCTGATGCCAAGCCTGAACTTACCAACCCAATTGCTGATATTTATCCCAATCCAGGAAAGCCACAGGGATGGGGATTGACATTTATGCTAACAGGAGGACCGACAGGAAGGTCAGAAGGCACTGGATTTTGGGCAGGTTTGGCAAACTGTTGGTGGTGGTGCGATCGTGAGAAAGGAATTGGAGGATTTGTTGGGACTCAAATTCTACCCTTCGTGGATCCTAATGTTATTCAACTTTGGGTAGACGTGGAGTCGAAAGTATATAAGTCAATTTCTTAACCAAATGCTGAATAACTTCGAAACGCATCTCAGACACTCAATAAATAAATGGCAATTAGCAAGCAGTGATTTCTTATTTACAGACCAGTACTATTGATTCAGCATCTCAATTTTATATCTCAATTAGCTATTCTCAGATTGTCACTTTCGTCATGTATGTACTTGTTACTGTCGTATTTTCTCATCGGACGCTTCGCATGCATATGAGGCACCGTAATACATTACTAAACGACACCCCGCAGCTAGCTATTATCGTATAAATACCGAAGTAACAAGCCGATGTTCGGGACGAGTTATTATCCTTAGATCCGATCGTAGTTGTGGGGGGACCCCCGTGTTGCAGCGCTAAAACACTCCGCACTGCCAACTTCCCCGCAATTATGCCGCAATTGTGCATGGGCCATGCACGCTCCTGCAGGCACTTGACGGGTTCACAACAAACTTAAATAACCGCTATGTATGTAATTTGATCCTTTTTACTTGCTCAAAGAATTATTAGAAATTAAAAATTTGAATAAGAGATTGAAAGCAATTTCGTTTGTATGTCATGATTGACATAAGAACTGTATCAATGCCCTACCAGACGGCTACTAGACGCCAAAATAGAAGCTGCGATCAATGCCGGAAGAGTAAAAGGAAGTGTGATATTACATTGGTGGAAGTTATATCATCCCCGAAGGGTTCAGCGGATTCGAAGGAATCCAATTATGATCTCTGTGTTGTTGCCCCCTGTACCAGTTGCACCAAACGGAGCAAGAACTGTACGATCCACCGGGCAACAGCGGCTAGGCAAGCTCTACGGAAGCATGCAACGACCCTGTCTAATCATGATCAACCTTTAACATCTGAAACTACATCAACATCAACGACTTCAACTTCAGGACTGGCATCGCAGAGGATTGATCAAGGTCCAATAGAACTGTTGAACGACATAGCTCGGGCCGAAAATGAAGATGTTTCTCCATTGACAGAATTTGAATTCGCACCTAGCTCAGAAGATCAGTATCATGAGATAACCGATGAATACGAAATATCCTCGCGAAAATCTTCCACAACTTCAAGATATGATGAATTCTCGGCCATTGAATCGCCAGTCGATTATTCGTCTTCTCTCGATGGTAGGCAACAATGGCTATCTGTCTCAGCTAATCGGACCCATATCACCAAAGATTTGATTCAAATCTACCATGATAGTATGGAGAATGCTCTGAGTTGCTGGTTAACTGGAAGGAATTGCCCTTACGAAAATTTAGATATCTTGTCGTTTCCTCAAGAATCAATTCATGACGTATGGGGACCGAATTGGACCAACCGAATCCTCCACCGTGTTTGGAAGCTTGACCAAACCGTATCAAAGTTCCAGGAGTTTACTACTAGTAGATCTGATGAAATGGCAATTAACCGTGCTCTGCAGTTGGCAGTTATGGCGTTTGCAAGTCAATGGTCTCATGATGGCAAATCATCCGACATTGCCAGCATTATAACAACGCCAGAAACTGCCAGAGAGAGGCTAGGTGCTAGGCCGGGTGCTCTTTCTTCAGGATTCGATCGTGCCATTCAAGAAACGTTATGGCATGATGCCCGCAGAGCACTTGAAGCTGCGTCTAATATAGCCTCGTTCAGAGTCGTCTTTGCCAACATAATCATGTCGATCACACAGCCACCACTAGATGTCGAGGGGCAAATGTTTGACCTTATGGCCAAGTATGGTAATGGTGATGTTTTGGATACGAAGGTAAATAAAGTGGTCAATACAGAAGGACCTCCGTTATCGCTGGAGATCGCACTGCGACAGTTGATGAATTTTCGCCGACAGTTGCAGATTAAGCACACTCACAGTCGGCATGGTAATACTATGGGAAGTGAGTCAGACGCACAAGATCCCCTTGAAGTCGAAGATAGGGCCACTTTCAACATGTTACTGTGGCTGGCTATCATGTTTGACACTCTTACTGCTGCCATGACTCGGAATACATTGGTCGTTTCAGATGAAGATAGCGAGATTACCTCAAATAATCTTACTAGTGATATTGTACAGATAGATAGCACATAATATCTCTGGGGAGAACACTTTCTGAAGCCAAGGAAAATCTGCCGATGGCCATGTGAGTACGAAGAAGCTGCTCAAACACTTTGTGATGCTGCGCCAGTAAAAGTATTATTTTTCCGTAAAGTAACAAGGCTACAGGCGCTGTCTTCGAAATCTCGTAATGAGCTCAAGGTTTTAGACTCTGTAAACGATGCTCTGATTACTTACAATTACTGGAATGAGAATTTTGCGCCATTTTTTAATGATTGCATTGTCAATCATGACAGTTTACCTCACAGGATACAGTCATGGTATATAATATTGCTAGGTCACTGGAACCTTGCGGCGATGTTATTAGCGGATGAACTTGAATCGTTCTGTAATGTAATGGATGAGGTCCACCTATCATTCTTGAATTCAATCAAAAAGAGACTTAGGCAGCAAGCCGTTGCCGAAATTTCCGAACTGGCGCGGTGCTCATGCCCGCGTTATGAAGCCTCATTCTCAAAATCTCAGTATCACTTTGCCGTGAACAAGAGAGCCATATTAACAGAACCATGGACATCAGTACTCATAAGGAGTTTCTCAAAGGCTTGCACTCTGTTACTCAACGAACTTGATCAACAAAAGGGTTCGACATTCCGGATATCGTCTATTATAAGATGCGAACTATGTATAGAGGCTTTATTTCATTTGGGAAAGAAATCGGATATTGCGTACTTGGCATTTTCAGTACTTCTAGCCTCTTATAAAGAAGTTACTGGGTCATTTGGGAAGTTTGCAGGCGATGAAAAAATTCTACCTCAATCGAATATATTCTTTGAATTTGAGAATAAGGATTTTATTTCGCTATCTTATCCCCCAAGCTAAAGCTAGATCTATGAAACCCTCAGAACTCACTGCCGGTGATTCACGTGTCACAATAAAATAAATGAAACTGGTTCTTGACTCAGCAATATATATTATTAGAATGGTCTTGAATCCAGTTTATCAATATAAATCTTTTCTATAAAATATTGGAACAAAAAAATCGTAGCATGTGCTTCAATTCTGTAGAGTCGTTCTACTCGTCAAATTTACTTGATTTGACGTTCGAACCCGTTCATCTGTATTCACCATCTTCTCTATGCCTGCCTCCTATGTTACGAGTTACAGGACTTTCTGCACTAGTCGTATCACTCATTTGTGAGCGTGCTTGTGATTTGTAACTTCGCTGTTAAATAACACCGCAAATTGCAAATATGATTTAGAGAGCGAACCCTTCAATTCTGATTGGCAGCATCAAGAAGTTAACTTCATTCAAAATTTCTATCATTGCCATCTCACTCCTTTTTTTGAGTTATCTTTAAGCAGATTACAAATTAAGTCGCGGGTTTATGATTGACTAAGTCGACGCATGCACGGCTATTCAC
Source organism: Sugiyamaella chiloensis (assembly GCA_030578775.1). Lineage (NCBI taxonomy): Eukaryota > Fungi > Ascomycota > Dipodascomycetes > Dipodascales > Trichomonascaceae > Sugiyamaella > Sugiyamaella chiloensis. The sequence goes on along the minus strand of JAKTZE010000018.1, from coordinate 197,678 downwards.
CCTCGGGTTGATGAGATTGGCATGCAAAATTCCCCTATACGGAACTAATCCCGCATATGTCAGGTAATGCCGCGGGATGACCATGATGTGTGGCTAGCGGTGACATTCTTTGAAAGCAAAGACGGGCCAATGGCGGATTGTGAAGTATTGTCAATTAGTCACCGCGGGATTACACTTATCGATATATCAGTTCTTGGTGTATATATAGCTCTTATCGTTGAAACTAATGTACAACAGAAATAGAAAACTATGGAGAACGAATTAACACAAACAGATAACAGCTCTGTAGAGGAAAGACATGTTACTATTCAAAATGATCTGTCTAAGGACGTTGAATCATCGGGAAGTAACAACGAGCCTTCAGAACCGGAGAGACCAGACATGTCGCGTTTCCATGAATTTATATTCGTATCAACTATAATTTCTGCACAGGTTTTAACACAATTTGGAGTTGGACAAGCCATTTCACCAATTCATATCATTGGAGATCACTTCGGTATTTCAAACCCCGGAAAGTTGAGTTGGTATGTAGCTTCATATAGTCTTACTGTGGGAACTTTTATTATCAGTGCTGGTAGATTGGGAGATATGTTTGGACACAAGAAAATGTTCGTTCTGGGATATGCTTGGTTTGCTTTGTGGACATTACTAGCAGGCTTCAGCTCATTCTCGAATTCTATCTTTTTTGACTTTTGTCGTGGATTCCAAGGGATTGGTCCAGCTTTCTTGTTGCCCAATGGACTTGCTATTTTGGGCCGAAATTTTGAGGGCTGGAGAAAGACTTTGGCATTTGCAGCGTTTGGTGCAGGAACCCCTGTTGGATTCGTTCTCGGATGTGCTTTTGGTGCGCTTTTTGCAGTTAAGGTATATTGGCCTTGGTGTTTCTGGATTCTAGGAATGGTGGCTAGTGGGCTTTCACTTCTTAGTTTTCTCGTACTTCCTGCTGATGATATAGATGAGGAGGAGAAGTCAAAGGGATTCGATTACCTTGGGTCATTCACAGGAATTGGAGGTCTTATTTTGTTCAATGTGGCCTGGAATCAAGCACCAGTGGTTGGCTGGCAGACTCCCTATGTTTATGTTCTTTTGATAATTGGAGTTCTCTTGTTGGCAGCATTTGTTATTATCGAGATAAAGACTGATGAACCACTTGTCCCGTTGGCAGAAATGTCTGATGTTGTCGGAGTCCTGGTTTGTGCTGGATGTGGTTTCGGAGCATTTGGTATCTGGGTATTCTATTACTGGCAGTTTCTTCTCGATGTCCGACACTTGAGTCCATTGGAGGCTGCATCGCAGTTTACCCCACCACTTGTAAGTGGCCTTGCAGCGGCAGCATTTACTGGTTTCTTGTTCTCTCGTGGTCTTCCTACAGAAATTCTAATGCTGATAGCTATGATTTGCTTTAGTCTACCTTCTATATTGTTGGCAACTGTCAGACCTGGTGATTCTTACTGGGCGTCTACTTTTGTCATGCTTGTTATTGCACCATTTGGAGTTGATGTTTGTTTCCCAGCTGCGACAATATTATTGAGCAATGCTGTACCAAAGCACCGACAGGGGATTGCTGCATCCTTGGTAGCCACTATCGTAAATTATTCTATTTCTCTATCTCTTGGTATTTCAGGAACTGTTATTTACAAAGAGGCTCCTGGATCTGATGATGAATCTGTGCTTCGAGGCATTCGAGCAGCAGCCTATGTTGGAATTGGTCTTGGAGTGCTAGGTGTTATTATTGCCTCCTACATGACAGTAAAAAATGTTCTGCTTAAGAATAGACGACCTTAGATAGAAATAGCCGGATATTTATTAGCCTTATATGTAAGACAAAACAACCAATATATTTAATTTGATAGATTAGACATGATTTCAGAATGATGTAAAATCAGATCCCTGCCAGCTCATATCGAAATCAGATAGAACTGAACCATCGGGCCAACTAGAATCTGCTACAAAGCGCCAGAGATCTTGAATTGACATTGCATCCCAATCATTTGCATCATCGTCTCTGTTGTTTTCCAAAGTCTCTAACTTTAGAACATCGGCAGTTTTTTCTAAAAGTGCTTCAAACATGTCTCGGTATTTTCTTGCACTTCGCGATCTCTCAGCAACTACAAACATAACGGTGGAACATGCCTGTAGATCTTGGGAAACTTGGAAGTTCCATTGAAGACGGTCAGTCAGTAGCCCAAATATCACTGTAAGGCCACACATAAATACAGTTTGTAGAGAAACAAAAGAATGTGCAAAGGATTTGTCTTGATGCAGCTTTTTGCTCAACCGACATATTTCTCCTGAAGACCTTAGACATTGACTGGATAAAGGATCTTGTAGTCCACATCTGGGTAGGTATGGTACAAGTAGATGGCGGATAGACTTGTGGTACATAAGCTCGATGTGCCAACGTTGTGCTGATGAGAGATTGTGAGGCGATTCGCCTTTCCAATCATTTATCCGGTCAAGGAATGGTTGAAGTTTTTCAGACATTGTGTCGAGAGAAATAGCGCCATCGACGCGGTATATGCTCTCCTGTACTTCGCTATCTATTCTTCGCAACCTGAAAAAGTGAAATGCAAATGAGAGGTTACTTTCTCCCTGAAAAGGGTTACCAGGAAGTCTGACAACTTGTTGGTATAACTGAGGCCCTTCTACGATGTCATCGTTGATGTCATAAGGCAAGTCGACATCGATATCTCTTTCGCTTATAGAGAAGGGTCTTCCTAGACTTTGACACATGAGTCTCTCCAACGAATATGCAGTCCAAAATACCCGTCGTCGCATGACTATTTTGAGGGCAGTATTTTCTGTCAATGGAGACGACTCTTTCCTATGTAGTCCCAAGTCGACGCACATTCGCATAGTCAGCCCAGCCATGTACCAGATGCCTGGCCGGGAAGGACATCGTAGAAGATAAAGTATGATTAATGTACAACACTGGACGCTCTTGGTGTCGACAACTGTAATGATGGTATCAAAAATCTCCATGGCTTTTTCGTAGAAGGACTCTGGAATCAGCATCTTCAAATCTTCCTTGTCGATGATTTGTGCATGTCGCAGAGCGATGGCATACACCATAAGAAGTATAAATCTGTCCACATTGCTATCTCTGTTATGTGGACCATCATCCATTTTGGTCGTCTTGTGGATACATGTAAGGAGATTTCGATCCAGCACCGGGAATCTGAAATGAACTAATCTTACATATATGTCTACCAATCGGGTGCTCACATCCTCAGATAATACAACATATCTTCCTCGAGGGCCAAGATCTGTTGTCAAGAGCTCATTCTCGTTACCAGAAGACTTATCATGGGGAACTTCTGGAAGTGTCAACCCTCGCTTCCACACTACATGCTGAATAACTGACGCTAGATCGATACCTGATGAAGATCCTAGATATGTTGGAGTAGGTTCGTCAGATCCTAAAGATATTAGCATCGCACATGATGTCAATGGCTCTGAGTCTACTGTAGAGTCGGGAGTACCATTTTTAGCCTCCATTTGTGCTATTAACAGCTCACGCTCTTTTCTCAATACAGAAACCTCATTTTGCAGCTGAGAAACCTCCTCGACCAGCCTGCGTTGGGTCTGCTGGGAGTTGATTTCTGTCACAACACACTTCAACTTGACCTTGGAACAATTTGTACAAGAATTCCCATCACTATCACACTTCTGTTTTCTGACTCTACATCTTTCACACGCAAACCGAGCCTTCTTAAACGGCCTGTCATTGTCGTCCATGTCTGTACCCCGCACCTTTGGAAGGACTAATGATGTCAGAATGTGGGGCGCAGAATTATTAAGCTCGGAGATATAATTGTCAATTGGAAAAGATATAAATTAAGGAATAAAACGAAGACAGAAAGAAAATCCAATTAAATTCTAATTTGAGAAAATAAAATAAAATGCAGATAATAGTGTGATAGAAAAATGCATGCGGTGCTCTTGTCTATCCTTTTTTCTGGGGTTGTATGTTTAGATATCATATATTGGAAATTAGAAATACATCTTAGAGGAATAATGGGTTCTTTTTGAAAAACTCCATAATCATAGAGGTGGCATTGAATAATGCTGGATGTTGTCCAGGCAAACTGTTATCAGAGTTTGGAACTGTTGCTGGCCAAACATGGCCGTTATTAGTGGTTGATACCTCTACAACTAAACCCCACTCAAAACCTTCGCCAAAAGTATACGCTGTGGTATTAGTAGTCAATGGGACAGAAGTATTGTGACTTGATAGTCCATTTCTCACTGCCCATTCCTGAGCCCAGTGAGGAATTGAAGGTAGACATTCCTTCTTCCTGTCACCGCCTTCATAGTTGATAATGTCATCGGACTCTCCATGAAATTCCATCATAGGAATTCTAAGTCTACCTGGATTGCATATGATAGACACAGTATCGGGATAACAAGGAAGAGTATCAACATAAACTGCAGCCGATACTGGTGCGAATGCTGCTATTCTACGTGATAGAGCACTGTCGCAAGCAAGAGTGTTACAGAACCCACCACCATCAGATTTTCCTGATGCCCAGATACGTGTTGGATCAACACAGAAATTATCTTCGAGATATTTGAGGATATCTTGAGTGAAGAGAAGGTCATTTGCACTGGCACCGGGAATTCCCTGCCATGTATCGGCAATTCCTTGTGGGTAAACTACAAGCGCAAAATCATTGAAATAAGGATCAGTGAATTGATCCAGCTCCAGTTGATCTTCTGCAGTTTTTGTTCCCCCATGGAACGACAAAATCACAGGAGAGAAAAGCTGGCTAGTGTAGGAATGTGGTACGTAGATCAGAAACGATCTCGGAATACCATTACTGGTAATGGTTATGTTCGTAGCAGTGTCCAACTTGATCTCTTCCGGGATCTTTTTCCAACACAATGAGAAGCATTGGACTGATGTAATAAGAAATGTCAAACTGATCCACAGAATTTTTGATGTCATTGTAATGACGAGTTCGGACTTTTCGATTCAAGAAACATTGTGTTATATAGTGAAATATCTGACTCTCTTTCCCCGCACGCACTCTACTCCAGATTTCACGTATCTCCGGATCTTGGAGAATTATTTTGCCCCCGCATTATTTGTTTATTCCCCGATCATGTTTGCAGTTATAAGTACGTTGGAATTTCTGTCGGGATGATGGCCGAGTTCTCGAGCTAGCTGCAGGCTCCGGGCATGGAGAGTATCGGGGACGATTCCCCGACGCAGTGTTCCCCGCCTACGCTTGGGCCTAAAGAAGGTCGTCCAAATCTATAAGTGCTGTAATATCCAGAAAATAGTGACAATTCTCCTCAACTCTCCTGTCTGTCAATAGTAATGACTTTAGAACCCAGATTCAGTATCCCAGATACCACACCCAGGTCTAGCAAGACCGAGTTTGTAATCAGCGGGGTTCAGGTCTATGTGTATGGTCTAGAGGAGATTCATGATAAACAAAACACTGAGGTAGCTATATTATATTTGGCCCATAATAGAACGAGAACATATCTAGTCACTGAAGGTATTGCTTATGAAGTTCTTCACAGGTATAACAAAAATGCTACAGGTAAAACTAGACTGATTGCCGTTACTATTAACATGCGCAATCATGGAGAACGAGAGGTAAGATCATATTTCAACACAAAGCTAATAAGATATCTCCTGATGCTAATAGAACATGGAAAGATGGCAATCAATTACATGCGTAAGAAACTTTGTAATACTGATTCTAACTCTAGAGTTGATTTGATTTCTCTTATTGATGGCTCTGCACAGGATTTCCGACTCTTAATTAACTTCTTGCCAGCATACCTCGGTGAATTTAGACGTATCTACAATGTGATGGCCGGTGTAAGCCTTGGTGGACACACTGCCTGGCGGATTGCTGCGACTTGTCCTCAAATTCATGCGATGGCAGCTGTTGTAGGTTGCCCAAATTTAAGTGCATTGTTGCTTTCGAGATTGGGGCTAACACCGGAAATTTTGGGTGTTCCCGAGGAAAAGTTTCATCGTGTATCATATGATAAGCTTTTGGATGTAATGGACGCTTGCCAGGTTTCTAAGTGGCCCAAGCAGCTCAGCAAGCTGCTGCATGTTTCTGATTCTCAGGTCGAAGAGGAATTTCCGGTAACTATGCCTGTATTATTACAAAATGGAAAATTTGATCCACTTGTACCGTCTCGATTTACTGAGCAGTGGGTGGATTCTCATAACTTTCCAAATGTCGATCTATTCGTTCAGGATAATACTGGACATTCTTGTACGAAGGAGATGGTTTGGAATATGGCAGACTGGCTCGTAAATATGTTTAGATAATGGCAGGACTGATAAAGCTATTGAATACAAGAAAATAAGTAATACATATCAGTTATCAGATGACTATTCTTTCCTTCCAGTTGCACAGAACATTATTATTCACGGCTATCGAAGAATCATGAATATGCGGGGTAGTGGGGCAGTCAACTGCCCTGTTGGGCTGCATAAAAAGAGGGGTATGCGTCGGGACGATCCCGAATTTACTTCCCCGACAAAAGTACGAGAAAATGCTCTGTTCTATTGACAACATGTTCAAGCCTAGATATTTGGACTGCGGGGTAATATAACGGTATCTATAAAATATCTAGAATCTGCTGAAGTTGATAGATTTCATTATTGTCAAAAATGTCCGTTGAATTCAAGGCAGTGGTTGAAGAAGCAGACTACGCTATGGAGGATCCCGATGCTAAGCAGGATCAAGCGGATTTCACTGCTGAAGAGGAAAGGCGTTATGTTCGTAAACTGGACTTTTGGATTATCCCCCTAATGATGTTCACTTATGTTTTACAAAGTTATGATAAGGGTGTTATGAGTGCTGCTTCTCAATTTGGCTTCAATGATGATTTGGGTTTAACTGTTGTGATCGGATACGACAGTAATGGAAATCCAATCACAAATAACAAACGGTATTCAAATGCTTCTATGATATTTTATGTGGGGTATTTGGTAGGAACTTATCCCATGATGTACTTGTCACAAAGATTTCCCCTCTCTAAGGTGTTGGGCATTTCAATCCTTGCATGGTCGGTTGTGTTGATGGCTACTGCTGGATGCTCTAACTATGCTGGGATCATGGTTGTGAGGTGTTTCCTGGGTTTATTTGAATCCGCTGTTGCACCTGCATTTACTGTCATGGTCACCTTCTGGTGGACCCGTGAAGAGCAGGCTCTCCGAAATGGCCTGTGGTATTCATGTGTAGGTGTCGCAACCATGGTGTCTCCCCTCATCAATTACGGTTTGGGACAGATTAATGGAAAACTTCCTCCTTGGAAACCAATGTTTCTCATTTTGGGTGCTATAACATTTGTTTGGTCTTTCTTTATCTATTTCCTGCTGCCAGACAGTCCATACACATCAAGCAGATTAACAGAAAAGGAAAGGATGATCGCAATTGACCGGTTGAAAAGAAACAATGCTGGTACTATTCATAACAAGTTTGAGAAGGATCAGTTTGTGGAAGCATTAACAGATGTGAAGTTGTATAGTTGTGCTTTGATTGTACTGTGCACTGGTGTGCCATCCGGTGCGCTGGGAACATTTGGAACGATTGTTATCAATGGTTTCGGATACGACCATTTTGATTCTCTTGCATTAACATGTCCTATTGGAGCAGTCACTGCTTTGTCGATTCTTGTTTCCGGATACTTGACAAGGAAGATTAGAAATATAAGATATGCTTGTATAATAGTTTTTGCGTTGATCTCTATAGTTGGTACCCTCATATGCTGGGTTGGACCCAAGAACAACAGAGGAGTACAGTTCTTGGGAGTTTTCTTAATCGCAGTTCAGGTAGCTTCTGGGGGTCTGGCTGTTTCTATTGCATCTTCTAACATATCTGGGCACACAAAGAAATCTACTGTTAGTGCTGCTACGTTTGTTGGATATTGTATTGGAAATATCATTGGGCCTGTTATATTTGGTGCGTCACCGGGCCCAAGATACCATGCTGGGTTTTTGGGTAGTTTTATTTGCCTTTGTGCTGTGGTTGTCGTAGCAGCCCTGACGTTAATATACACGAAGCGAGAGAATTCATTACGAGATAGGGATGCTGATTCTTTGCAGCATGGCATTGAGGAAGATCTCACAGACAAGCAGAACAAAGAGTTCCGTTATGTTCTTTAAATATATAAGGATAGTTTTCTCTTTTTTCATTCCTCTTTGTAAAATATGATTATCAGGGTTCTTGTTTTTACTAATGACAAATAACAGAAATCGGTATTTGTCCCCCATCATGATGCAGGTACATGACCGGAGAATTGCAGGCGCATGCTTATTTGACAATATTTAGTACTTGCACTAGTGTCTCAGCAGATCTATACGGATCAGCATCGAAAGCCGATTTGATGGTATATCGTGGGCAAAGTAATAGTGTTCCAGTCATGCCTCATGCCGCCGAGCACTTCTTGAAGATTTATTATTGTCAGATGTCGTCTCTTCCTGACAAATGTTGTGTCCTGTTTTCTGAGCACTCTGGTACCCCTTGGACGATTACTTGCTATGATCGCCGCTGCAGATACGAAGATCGCCAATGTATACCTATTCTCCCAGTCCTATATCAGGAGTTAGTTGAGATGCAGCAGACATGCAAGGTACTTGCCCGATCCTCACTATTTGGTCTGCATGCATTCCCCACTTTGGCCAGCGGAAGTGGTCTAGTTCGGCGACAACTATCGATGCGGGAAAGCCAAATAGATGGATTCATGGATGAAAGTCTCGAATTATAGAATGGTTATACCAACCGGTAAGGTACTTTATGAACAATATTTAAATACCGAATCGTATGCCTGTCAAAATATAGAGTTTAAGCCTGATGTACCACCGTTCCTGCATCTAGCCGACAGGCTTTCCTGTTTTGCGTCTTTCACTTTTAAAGATTAATTTCGGGGCTCAAACAAAGTCTGGATATGCACCAGTGATTATCATTATCATGCATCAAGAATAAAGAGAAAAGAAATGCGATGCCTGCAAACCTCGTGGTCTTGCCCGATGTCCGGATCTGTGTGAGCTTTTCCTGTTACGGACACTATGTCTTTATTAAAAGGACTGAACTATACACGAAAGCAAACATGATCTTCCAAATCTATACCAATTTCTGTCATGTATGCTACTCGGGAGAAAACACTCGCATTGTTATTGTAAGCAGACAAGAATGGAGCACGACGAGTACATCAATATAAATACAGCTATGTGCAACGAGATGTGTAGCCTGGAGTTGTGATACCATTGAAAATGTTTCAGAAAACTGCTATTGTGCTTTTATTTGCAGCTAAAGCGTTTGCTGGATGCGCATATGGGACAACTTATGAGCCGAGAGTGTTCGGCAGTGTCCCGGTTGCTGCCTTTAATTATACCGGAGAAGGCGGACCGCTAAATTGGTTTGGTCTTGATGAGTCTAAAAACTCTCTTTGTGCTAAGGGTACTAATCAATCTCCTATTTCTATCAATTCTTCTATTCCTTATGCTGATAATGCCGCTGTCAAGTTCAGTCTTCCCGATACCTACTCAGCTAAGCTCGAGAACATTGGAGATGTTGTTGAAGTAGTGACAAATGGTACTCTTGTTTTCCAGGGACTTACTTATTCTTTGGCCCAATTTCATTTCCACACTCCAAGCGAACACCGTCTTGATGGAGAGTATTCGCCAATGGAAGTTCATTTTGTTTTCCAGGCCAACACTACTCGGGTGGCTGTTGTGGCCTTTATGTTTGAGCTTTCAGCTTTTGGAGAATCCGTCCCACTTTTTGATTCTGTTTTCACGCCAATTGAGGCTGTCGCGGTTCCAGGAAATGGTGTCAACACTCCCCCTTTGACTTTCGGTGACCTTGAGGATCACTTCAACTATAATCCTATCTACCAATACTCGGGTTCATTGACAACACCTCCTTGCACAGAACAGGTCGACTGGCTCATCAGCAAACGTCCTCTGCCACTCGATGTTACAACCTACAACAAAGTTAAGAGCGTATTGAAGTTTAATTCTAGAGTAACCCAGAACTCTTTAGGTGCTATCAATCTTCTCAGTCTCGCAGCTTCTGAAATTAACTAAGTTCTGCAGCTTGACAAGTAGGAAGTCAAATATTTTTTACCATACTTAATTTCAAATATTCTAGTTCACGCTTATTAGTTAAGCAACTGGTGTCCCAATTGGTAGTTCACATAGGTTATTTGAGGAATTCTCCAATCATCGAGCTCTATGTGATTTATCCCAGCTTCAAAATAAAAGTTCTGAGCATGTTCGTTGTAGAGGGGCCAAACAGGAGCTGTAACATTCAAATACGCATTATTGGGATTTCCAGTAGCGAGATAACTCATGAAGTACCTACTGGTAAGAATAGCCAAATCAGAAATTGTTCCATTTGGATCTGGACCTGCAGTTGCGGCAGGATTATTGAATACAAAATTCACTTCTTGCCCATGAGCTGCACCAGTGCTTGCAGGAACTCCGAAATCTGATTGATTCCAATTGTAAGAATATACAGGCAATCCTTGCCTTATAAACGACTCACACATCAACCGCCTTGCACCAACCATCGTGATATCACCACCAATTGCGTTTCCTCTTTTGAATTGTAGTCCAAACGAGCCACCATAGTACTGATCTCCAGTTCCAAATGGGCAGCCATCGGCAGGGACATTTGGGTACAGCGTTAATAAAGTATTAATAGCATCATCTGACAATGATGGATATCCGCTTTTGAGAGCTGCTGCTAACTCATTAGATGTATTGACAGAGCCGAATCCAAAAGTAGAACCTTCATCCATATTTGCGCCTGCCAGAATAGGAACTTTGGTGAAACGACCCTGAGCAAGAAGGTTTCTTGGCCAGTCCGGAATAAAATCTCCATCAACTACTGGTTGGAAAAACACACCAAGTTTATCGAATAAGCTTGTCAAGACTGTAGCATTTACACCTCTCAAGCACTGCAGGCTATCAGTGGCATTAGCACAACCGACATTTTGAGTCACATTGTTGTAAAGGGCTTGAGTGGTGTTCCCTAGCTGTAGTTGTGGAGTGCTGGCAGCTCCCGACTCCATGATCGCTCTTTGGAAAAGATTGTCGTCTTGAGCTCCTCCAAATGCAGTAATTTGCATCGAAACTGACTCTGCACCAGCAGATTCTCCCCATATTGCAATATTGTTTGGATTTCCTCCAAATTGGGCTATATTTTCTTTCACCCATTGGATTGCAAGACGCTGATCTCTTAGACCAGCATTTGTTGAGCCATTTGCGACAATTTCTTTGGAATGTAAAAATCCAAAGAAATTTGTTCTATAGTTGAAAGACACTGCGATTACCGGAGTTCCTCCTGCAACTGACTGTTGTACTGGGTATGACAGATTATAACTGCCTGATCCTCCCCAATTGAATCCTCCGCCGTATAGCCAGATAGCAACAGGAAGTGGTTGTTTTCCGTCATAACCACTTGGTCTAACAATATTTAGAGTCAGGCAGTCTTCACTGACTGGTAAAGTATTTGTAGAAGCAGCAGGCCCAATCCACAAACATGAAGGACCATACTGAGAAGCGTCTATGTCTTGTGTCCAAGTTTGATTGATTGGCTGAGGGGCTCTGAATCTCAGGTCACTGAGTGGTGGCTGAGCATATGGAATTCCCAGAAATATATCTTGGTCGAAGCTGTCGAGATGAAGACCGGCAATAGTTCCATTCTTAACTGTCACTTTCGGAGTCCCAGCTGCTTGACCAACGCTTGCTCCCAGAAAAATGCTAACCGCAGCGATTATGACCTTTGGAAACATTTATTGTATGTTTTATGTTTTTTTCAATATGCTCTTTTTATAAGTTTAACTTGCCGGCCAAGGCTAAAATACCGGGCCTATTGACACATACCACATAACCGGCCTCCCTGTAAGATGACAAAGCATAGGTGTGGGGAAATCCACAGATCGGTAATCTACCCCACGTTCGTTGTAGTTCTTTACGTCTATAGCCAACCTCGTTTAACCGTAATTATATAAATTGGTTCGTGACACAGGTCGATCACTTCCAAAAATTGACACTACCCCACTTGGTAACCCCACAGAAAGGCTGTACCTGCAGTTGTCAGGCATGACAGCTCGGTCAATGATATGCCGAACTATGGCTAGTAAAGTAGATACACATGTAAATCGAACTTGGCACTGTCTCTTTTGTATGCTTGTCTATTTCAACCGGTCGATCTTTTGCCGATTCTTGCCACTTCTCCATTGCGGTGTCGCCGTTCTACATCCATGTCAGCTAAATATAGTTCATATCCAAATTTTGGATTCCAAAATGATCCCCAATTCAATTCTAAGCAATTTTCAAAAGTTACACACGTTGCCACACACCATTGATATCAATACTTACCAATTATCATTTATTTCGGTTTCATCGTTTCTTTAGTCATATTTTGTACATTTAAAATATAGGTAAGTTATATAAATTAACATCTTCAATCTGTATCAATCTCAGTTAGCAGCAGATGCAACTCCAAAAGACACAGATTTAAATAACCCTTGAAGAAGAGTAAGACAATAAGGTGTATCAGCAGCATCATGCTGCCAGAATTTCAAGATATCCATAGCAGAATAGATAGCATCAGACCAGCGGTCTGGCAGTAGATCTCCGATATGAGAATTGTGGGCAGCAGCTAGCAGAATCAAGGCACTTCTAGTACAAGATTGTAACAACAACCAAGTACCATGATGACGATGTCGAGATCCTAATTTACATTTTTCAAGTCGATTGACACATCCTTCAAGCCCCTTTTTAGCGTATTTATCAATTGCCACGAGCCTCTGCTGCTGATTGATCGCCATTGTAACAAATGGCCAATATATAACCTCATGGAAATCCACCACATGGCACCGTAATATGAACTTAAGTACATCGTCGTCCTCTGGTGGGGTTTCTAGACTGATGGTTTCAGGGAGGGATTCAGCCCACGCCTGTGCCTGCAGTTCAAACGATTCTACAGCCTCGAGAGAACGATTATACGCGTTTTGGTCACCGTGTCGAGGGAAATGGCTAGCATCATTACGAGCTCTGGTATTAAGTCTTCGTAAAGAAATTTCTGCCAAATAAAAGTACCACGCTCTGTCGTCTTCAGCATGATCGGCTGGCGGAGTTGGAAAGTACCCTGGATATATACGATTCTGGATCTGGAAATCAAAAAGATTCAGACACATGCGCAACTCGATCTCTGACTTCCAACACGACCAATAGAGACGCTGCTCTGAGGGAGGAGCACTAGAAGGCCGAGTGAGCGACTGCGAAGAGTCCTGTAGAGCTTGAGTAGCAAACTCGAACTCCTGACAACATGCTAGAGCTTGAAGAAAGTACCGCCACGCTGACATTGGTTCCATAACAGACATTAGATAGACACCAGCATAGAAAAAACATTGAGCTGCCAACATACCACCCGTTCCAAGCATTGTCCCTAGACGTTTCTGAGAAGCATTGAAAAAAGATGCCCCAAGTTCGAGACTTTCAGTAGAGACGTGGGAGGACAAACTATCGAATGGATTGGAGATAGCCCCCAGAGCAAAAACAAGCAGAACCAGACACGATTCGGCATCCCAACCAAGGCCTTCGAGGGCAGCATGGTTCACCATTTGCCGCAAACTATTGACCTCAAGTAGCGGGTTCTTAACGTGCACATTCTGAATGAACTTGGCAAGAAGTCTATTACTGGATCTGGAATCGCCTAGATACAAATCAATCGATGCTGGAGAAGATGCTGCTCGTGCAGCTGGCATTTTCCGGAGCAGAGACATAGTATCAGGCTGTTTATCAAATTGACCACGAAATACTGGCCAAGACAAGACATCCGTGACCGTCATTTTGAGGGCCTCAACGGGGGCTGGCATTTCAAGTGCCGAAACATCTGTCAACACAGAACTTGCTGGAAACGAAGCAGACTCTGACTTCTCAGTTTTCAGTATACCTTCTATTCGATCTAATTGTTCCAGTATTTTCAAACTGGCAGGATCAAACGTTGAAAAGTCTACAGGTTCAGTCACACATTTTGCGCCAATGCTCGCGCAGAATGAGCACGAGGGTTTCTTGTTGTCACATTTAGTTCTTCTTGCACGGCAAACCTGACAAGCTCGGACTGCTCTTTTGCGGGAATAGGCTGCTGATCCTCGTGGAGCAGGCCGTTTTCGCACTTTTCCAGATGTTCCAACATCTTGTTCCTCTAGTCGCAGTGGACTCTCTATGGTCTTACCAGTATCCGCAGACTCTAAAGGAGATGTTATATCCGTCATATTACTGTGATAGAAAAATTACCTTTATTGTTGACCGCGGATTGTCGCCTATTCAATATCAAACCTGGGGCTCTCTCGTCGGGAATGTGCCGATACTCCGCCTAAACAAATACTTTATCTTGGTATGTACGGCTCAAATTAGTCTGTCGTTAACTTAAGTTACCCTGGTGCACCATGCATGCATGTCACTCCCTGCCGATCCATGTCAGGTACTGAAATCCGCGGTGACCGCGATGGGCTTTAAGCTTGTGAGAATAATACATATAGAGAATTTGGTTGGCGGATATCTAGCTATCAGTTCAACTATCTACTGGTGACAGAAATCGAATGATCACAATTGCTATAAACCTAGATACATATTGGTGATGTGTAAAAGGTTGTTATAAAGTTATCGAGTAAAGAAGAGAAGGATGACGGGATATCATCCGCGTTATTACAAAGACTGTTAGAGTCAATGGCATGAAAGCGTCATGCAGCCAGCTGCACCTCATCTTCCACTGTGGGGTCGCCTTCGTCCGCGAACTTATACTTGGCAAACTGCCTCGTGGGAATCTTCCTAGAAAACATGAGATCACATTCTTCGAAGGTACGGCCCTTGAGTTCAGGAAGCCTTAGGAAACAATATATGAAAGCAAAAATAAGAACACCCCCATAGAGGAATTCTACCTTGCCGCCAGCATTGACTGCACCCGGGTTGAGGAAGTAAGGTCCAATTGCCGACAAGCAAAGACCAGTTACAGCCCCCAGCATTGCTGTCATTGAAACCGTTTTCGCTCGAAGTCGCATAGAAGGCATTTCGCAAATAAGAATATAATTGTATGTGTTCAGTGTGGGGTCAGAGATAAATTGAAGAAGAATCAGCATGCTTGCCTGAGCCCATCCAATGGCAGGGTCATTTGTAATGTAGTTAGGCACCAGAGACATGAAGGCCACAATAAATAGAATGACAACAGATACAACAATTCCAAACAAGAATACAGTCCTATGACCCCAGTAACGAATGAGGAATACAGACAAAACTGTCCCCACAAACCCAACTCCGTTGACACCCACCCCCATGTAGAAGGAATTTTGCGTCGACAAACCCAGTTGTTCGAAGAAATAAGATGCATAACCCACAGGGTTGCCAGTAAAGTTGTTGATGACACAAAGCAAGAGGCAAATCTCAGTCCTTCTTCTATTGGATCCCTTGAAACACTCCAAATAAGTCGTGCCCTCTTCGATATCTCTTTCTACCAGGTCCGTTTTCAACATCATAGCAAGAGTCTTGTCGATGTCGATATCAGCAGATTCAATACACGTCCTTTTGAGCGCCTTCCTGGCATCTTCCACACGATTCTTCCTGATAAGCCACCAAGGAGATTCCGGTGCAAAAAACAACGCGGGAATCAAGATTACAATCCACATCCATTGAAGCGCAAAAGGAATCCTCCAGGCCCACTCAGAGAGGTTCGTAGCAAAGCCCGAAGAGACTCCTGTACATAGGAACTGTCCGATAACGTAACATAGATTAATGTACCCAGTCAAATAACCTCTGAGAACAACGGGAAGCATTTCCGAGCAGTACGTCTGTACCAACACTGGGTATGCTCCCCAAATGACACCAGCAAGATATTCTGATGCACACAACACTGCCAGCGACTTTGCAAAAAACTGCATAAATACTAGTGCAGCAGTGCAAAACAGCAACGCAATCATAACCTTCAGACGGCCGTATCTTTCCATTGGGAAGGTCACGCTGAACGCACCAATGATTTGACCAATACCAGTTCCATCCCCAATGGCGGTCTGCCAACTGGGAGGGATCTGGTTGCCATGACCAGATACAGGAAAACCGAACTGATTTTGAAACGACGGTAGTGCGTAAAAATTCCCAAAAATCTCAATGTCAAAAGCTCTCATAACAATAGCCAATGAGTATACCATACACCACAGAATGCCCTTGTAATAAATACGAACAGCCTGCTTGGTGGTTAAATGATGTTCGATCAAGGTTCCTCCAGCGGCATCCTCATAATTCAATACAATTTTCTCAGGGTGTTGCTCACTTTCTGTTGGCTCAATTGCATGAACATCATCATTTTGCCGAACTTCGACATGCTCCATCTCATAATTATTAGTTCCCATAATGAAAGGATCTTGTGGTCGTCTTCAAGATTAACGGAGATATGCCCTGAATTTATTGACATTCACTATAGTATTCCCATCTAGAAAATATCTCATCGTACCACTTCTCCGCACTTAACCCCACACTTGACCCCGCGATTGAAAACGACCGATATTTCCTCCGCAGGCAAGAAAAAGCAATGAAAAGTTTTTTATCAATAAGCTTTTCCTTGCATGCATGCAGCACGTCATTCGATATGCCCGAAAAATCTGCCGACGGTGGGAACCTGCATCCCGTTGGCCACGAAATTTCAGCTGAATGCTCTACCCTGTCAATGATCTCTGCAGATAAGATTTTGAAACCAAGTAACTTGCATAAGTAGATCAACACAGTAGTAGCAAATCAAATTATAGCTCATGCAGTCTGCACGAGGTAATTACGGGTTAGGTATAATCTCACCTTCCAGAAGTTATCGCTTAATATCAGACGAATATAAATACAGATTCCCGTCTAAAGATGGATTTAATCAGCTAACGAGCGAGTGTACTATGAGGTACGAACAGCTCAATTTTAAACCCAAGGGACGTCCTATCAAGTCTCTCACCAACTCTCGTTTGGATATCTTGGACAATGATATTCAGTTTAATCATTCGAATCTTCGGGCAATGCTCGACAATGAGCGAATCGAGGCGGGTATACGACTGAAGAAATGGTCAGCTCCTGGTCAGACAAGACCCCTTTTTTATGAAGCTGTTAAAAACCAGTTTGTAACCGCTAAGAAAGGCGATAAGTTTGGCCCTTCATGGACTACACACTGGTTCAAGATTGAGGTTGATCTTCCCAAAGAATGGGCCCACAAGTACAAGCACCCGAATATCTTGTTTGAGTTTGATCTTGGTTGCGAAGGTCTCATCTACACTGCGACTGGCGTAGTTATTCATGCCCTGACTGGTGGTGATGGAAATGATAGACGTCACGAATTGATCTTGCCTGAGGAGTGGGTCAAGGCAGGAACGGCCACTTTCTACATTGAAACTGGCCTCAATGATATGTGCGGTGCCAATTCCACTTTTCGCAATTGGGTGCCAAAGATGGATCGGGTATTTGAGCTCAGGGTTGCTGATCTGGTTGTCGCTAATGCAGAGGCCCGTGCTTTGGCCAATGATTTTGATATCATTAAGCAGCTCGCTCGCGAATTGCCAGAGAAATCGTGGGAATCAGAACTGAGTTTGAGCACGGCCAACCAAATCATCAACACATTCCGATATGGAGACCAGCAGACCATTGCCGACTGCCGGGCCATTGCTCAGAAAATTCTT
This sequence comes from Sugiyamaella chiloensis, assembly GCA_030578775.1. Classification (NCBI taxonomy): domain Eukaryota; kingdom Fungi; phylum Ascomycota; class Dipodascomycetes; order Dipodascales; family Trichomonascaceae; genus Sugiyamaella; species Sugiyamaella chiloensis. Next base: position 179,984 of record JAKTZE010000018.1, on the reverse strand, counting down.
GGGCCCAATGTTGACAGTCCCCTAGTGTACGATGACGAGGTTCCCCATCTGGTTTCCGCTGTGGGCAATTGCCATATTGATACAGCATGGCTATGGCCATACGATGAGACCAAACGAAAGGTAGCAAGATCCTTCTCTACTCAGCTTGATCTGATGGTAAGATATCCTGAGCTGCACTTCGTCGCTTCCCAGGCACAACAATTCAAGTGGCTGCAGAAAGATTATCCAGATTTGTTTGCACGAGTGCAGGGAGCAGTCAAAACAGGTAGGTTTGAAACCATAGGTGGATCTTGGATCGAGATGGACGCTAATATGCCTAGCGGTGAAGCGATTGCGAGGCAGTTCCTGCTAGGTCAGCGATATTTTGAGGAACATTTTGGCCATCGCAGCAAAGTATTCTGGTTACCCGATACGTTTGGTTACTGTGCCCAGTTACCGCAACTGTGCAGGCTAGTGGGGATGGATTATGGATTCACACAAAAGTTGTCGTGGAACAATGTCAATGATTTCCCGCACACAACCTTTAACTGGGTAGCTTTGGATGGGTCTCAGATATTAATGCACTTGGCGCCTAGCGATACTTATATTGCTCAGTGCACGGTAAAGGAGGTATTGGATTCTGTTACGAACCATAAATCGTTACACTCCTCGCCAGACTCACTTCTCATGTTTGGAAATGGTGATGGCGGTGGTGGCCCGCTGGCTAACATGATGGAGCGACTACGCCGGTTGAGAGGAACGAGTGATACCATTGGAGGTCTTCCCAAGGTGTCTACGGGCCAGTCAGTTAAATCTGTATACGATAAGATTGCTAAAAAGACGAATTATGGCAAAGACCTTTCAACCTGGAATGGTGAACTGTACTTGGAGTTTCACCGTGGAACTCTCACTACAGAGGCAACAACAAAGCTCAACAATAGGAAAACAGAAATCTTGCTTCACGACGTTGAGCTTCTAGCAACAATTGCTAGTGTTTGCTCTGATTACAATTATCCTCGAAAGGATATTAACGAGCTGTGGGAAAAGGTTCTCCTGAATCAGTTCCATGACGTACTGCCTGGGTCATCTACTGAGATGGTATACAAAGATGCTGACAGGCTATACGATGAAGTCTATCGTGGTGCCAGCAAAATAATAATCACGTCCCTGGATGCGCTTGGGCTGAAATTGGCCCCCAGCCGACTTAAAAATACCCGAATATTAAGCACTTTGCCCTGGCCGGTGCAAGAAGTTGACGGAATGCGAGTGAATGGCTTTGGTGTACTGGACATTGCTGACTCTCTCTCAGCCGAAGGCCGAGCTGAGAGGGAAGACTTTTGCTTGGAGAATGGAAATTTTAAGGTTATTGTGCAAAAGACTGGTTCCATTAAATCGCTATATGACAAGGAACATGATAGGGAACTTGTTCCAAATGGCGAAAGCATGGGTCAGTTCGTAATTTTAGATGACGATAGATGCCCCATTTGGCAAGCTTGGGACACTGAGATGTACTCTCTCGAGTCGAGAAGAGCATTGAAAATTGACACGGTGACTTTGCTGGGTAATGAGATCACTTTAGAGAGCAAAATCAGCGAGTACTCGACGATTAAAGTAGTCTTAACACTGCGGTCGAAATATGTCGAGTTCGACTGTGTAGTTGATTGGCATGAACCTGAAAACAAGTTCTTGAAGGTGGAGTTCCCATTGAATCTGCAGTCGACCCGTGCTTCATATGAGAGCCAATTCGGAATCACTGAACGAGCCACTCACTTCAACACTACTTGGGATCAAGCCAAGTTCGAGGTTTGCTGTCACAAATGGGCCGATCTGAGCGAGCATGATTACGGTGTAGCCATCCTGAATGATTGTAAATATGGGTTTGCAATTCATGGTAACCTCATGAGATTGTCATTGTTACGATCTTCTAAGGAGCCCAACCCCACATCCGATATGGGCAAACATAAATTCAAGTTTGCGATCATGCCTCACGTTGGGCAGCCAAATGGGGCTTTGGTTCGAACTGCCCGGGAGTTCAACTCAAGCTTCAGACTTGTTACCGGCACAACAGATACCTTGAGCGCAATTGAGGTTGTGGGAGATGACAGTGTCATTTTGGATGCCGTCAAACGTGGCGAGGATGACGAAGAGTTCGGGACTTACAAGCCGAACGGCGCCAAGAAGACAGTTGTACTTCGACTCTATGAAGCTGTTGGGGGCCGTGGAAGGGCAATAGTGAAAACTAAGTTTCAAGTCAAGTCTGCATACAGAGCCAACATTCTTGAAGATAAAATCGAAGAGCTGCCCATAGCAAGCAATCAAGTTCAGGTGACACTGAGAGCGTTTGAGATATTTACATTGGTGCTTATACTCGAGTAAGTATTAATTTTATAGTCTACTCCAAATGCCGCAATGATTCAATGGCTATCCTTCATTGTAATTCCAGAACTATGTGAGGAAAGCTTGGATTTGGAGTTTAGAATGTTTGTATTGTTTTTGATCAAACATGTTTGTCGATCTTCGAAATAAAGCTTTGATGGTGTGGCCTTGGCGTTCATTTTGTGATAGAGAGACCTTTTAATTTTCTTACATCTGACTCGCAATCCTGTAGACAACGTCAATATGCTCGCAGCAACTTTGCATATATTAGAGCCAAACGGGAACCGATCTCAATCCTGATGCACAATATATGATCAGCCCTTTAGAATGCATTTTATATGCAGAGCAGTTTTGAATATGGGTGATGGATTTGCAAGATCAGTGATATAGAAGCGATCCATGCCTGATATTAGCCGGCATTACCCCACATGGCGACGCTATCGGAAACAACAAGCCGCACATAAACCCCGGTCTGTTAGCTATCGTGCATATTCCACCATCTCCACAAACGATAAGCGCATTTTGTGAACCATTCTCTTGAATTTCGTCGTATCAATCCCCATAACCGCAGCCTTTAAACCTATAATAAGGGTTAGACCTCTTGTAGTAGGCAATTAAACCATCCCTTCTCATCCTTTACATCTCCTAATTACAATAAGGGGTAATCACTTTGTCCGGCCCAGAATCAGCTTCCTCACATCTAATAGCCCACATTTCTTCTGTAACTTGCTGTGAAGCTAGTGTCAGTGGTGAAAACAGCAATTGAGTAGGATAATCTTTATCATTCTGATCTGGTTAAGCTATTTTGCAGTGACGGTCATATCTATATAAGGTTTCTCTTTCCATATTGGTTGTTATTTGTCTTCAGGGGTTCCCAATTGAAGTGGATTGATTCATATTAATTGAAGGTCAATTGGGTATTTCTGTTTCGAAAGCAAGTTTGTTGTGAATAGTTGGCAAAGTGGAGGTTTCACACAATTGTTTCATTGCAGGTTATGACCGCGGAATTACGGGATCGTGTCTGTGCAAGCGCAATGATTTTGCAGTCACTATCAAATCTGAAAACAGCATTGATCTGTGCCACTGCATGGGATGTCGGCATGTAACAGGGATGCTTTGTACATCATATGTGCCTATAATTGGCTCACCTGGGTTAGCTATTAGCAAATTGACCATTTACAAACCAATTAGCCGACAAAAGCAAAGCTATTGGTTTGTATTTTGTACGAATTGCGGTGCCCATCTTCTCAGATGTTCAACTGAAGACAGGAAAATCAAGGGCTGGGAGGTTGCTACAGGCACCTTAGACCGAATTGATAAATATCTCAGTCTGAGAGGTCATATCAATGTGGGGGAAACCAAGGATGGTGGGCTGAGTAATTGGCTGGTTGAAATGAACGGCAAGAAAGTGCCAGCTTTGTCAGGTTCAGAACCCGGCAGAAAATGCTTTACACCACCCTGTCGAATAATGAATTATCCGGCTCCAAAGGGGGATTTTTGAAAATGAGAGCGTGGTGTCACTGCGGCAAAGTTCGAATACTGGTTTTAAGGCCTGGTCCTAATCCGTCAGAAGATCCCCGGGCTCCGAAATATGATGATGATTCAAGAACTCCAAAAGTGGACAACAAGCCGTGGTGGACACACAAGGGGAAGTATACTGCTGGGTTATGTGCTTGTACCTCGTGTAGGCTTTCGTCAGGATTTGAGATCAAGCCTTGGGCATTTATACCAAGTCGAAATATCATAATCAATGGGGATGAAATCGGCCCCGGTGATCCATTTGACGGAACTTATGAGTCATTCTATAACAGAGAAGAGATGCCTGAGGGATGGTTGGGTAGATACAATAGTACCCCTGATGGTATATGGCGAGAATTTTGTCCCAAATGTGGTGCAACAGTTTGTTGGCGTGATGAAGTTAGCCGGCGAACTATGACAGACCTAAGCGTTAGTCTAATGAATTGGGATTCTGGTTCGTTGGCATCTGAGTGGCTCAATTGGTGGACTGAACAAATCAGTTTTGAAGAAGATCCAGAAGCCGATAGGCCAAGATTGACTCGTGAAAGCGAGTTCAATTTCGTACCTGCGCTTCATAATGGAATTGCTTCTTGGGGAAGTAATTCATAGTAAAGCCCGGATCTCGGTCTTTTTAAACCTCTCTAGTTCTACAGTATTTTTGTCTGCTGTATTAACTCAAATATTATCTGCAAGTATAAACAATAAATTATAAGATGAAAAAGACGATTATGGAAGGTAGCACTAATAGATTACATGTTTCAGTAATATTAATAAGTTAGATATCGTAACACAATCTGAGATTTCCGGTTAGCCCATATTGTCATTTGGCTGATATTCATATCGACCCACCGTAAAAAATACACTCATATTAGGTATTGTGTTTTTGCAAAAAGTCTCAGAATTAGTCTTGGGAAAGAGGAGCTTAAACTTTACTATTACCGTCGCTATTTCGTGATCATTGGCTGGCTCCCATCTGATAGCTTTGACACCAATCAAAATCAATATCCGGAATTACGTCCAGATCCCAGTTTGCCCCCAATTCCATAGTAGAGAGGCTGTTGAATTGAGAGTTGGGACTGAACGGCATGAAAGCATCCGTATTAATAGCAACAGATGTAGAGAATATTGAATCTTGGCCACTTGCATTCTGATTGCAAATAGATATCTTCCCAAAGTATGGAACAGCAACTGAATATGATGCTGGGCCGCAGTAGCTGTTATCCTGAGTTGAACAGAGGTATTCTAATAATCTAGAGGATTGCTTAGCTACAGAACAATCCAATAATTGCCCCACTCGAGTGAGATTCTTTATGACATCGTAAATCAACACACGATCCTCAATTAATTGATCCTTATTCTTCTGCAAAGGATAAAACAGATTGATAATTATGACAATTGCAGCACTGAAAACTTGGTAGTCCATTAGGTCGCAAATAACATCGATCGAGTGATTGTTCCTGAAAACTTGATAACACCTAATCATTTCTCTTGATGCCGTAAGCGCTGCAAGTCGACTGTACTCGTACTTCTCATCCTGATAAGACTTCAACATATACGGGAGATGCAAAATCTTTCGAACTTGGTAATAGCAGAACTTTGCGGTAATATCACTGTAGAAAGTAGAATATTCTGAGAGCTGTGTGTCACCAGAGTTGCTCCACCAGCTTATGGAGATCTTGTCACGACAACGGTTAAGCAGATCATCAATTTTGAGAGTTACCGAATAGTCATCCTTTCCCCCGGTAAGATTTCTTTCTATGACCTGATTTGATAATATTGAAGCGCTGTAAAACAGCCGGGATGCTTCGGGGTAAGTTCCTGGCGTTATGCTAGGTAACAAGGAATTTGGCAACGAATTGGGCATTCCAATAACCAAAGAGAGAAGTGAATCATTTTGACAAAGATAGAGCCATAACCCTTCGAGATATTTGCTATTATCATCAGTACCAGTTTGTGGCTTGTGTAATCCTAACACAAGCGCTGAAGTTATGGCATGCCGGATTGTAACCCACGTCCTACGAGGCATCCCCATATTTGTGTAAAGTTTTGAAAGAAGCAAGTAACACTCGACCTTGGCAATATTGCAATTACTAATTGAAAGCATCAAATGTTCGGTTCCATGCACATATTTCGCTAAAAGTTTGCGACATGAAGGGAACGTTTCTTGATTATTTGCTGACATAATCGGAAGTTGTTGGATACAAAGCGAAAGCCATAATATCGCTTTGCACAGAGCTTCTAGTTGATTTGATTCTAGGGAATTGTAGATAAACGCCTTGGCTGCATTAATTGGAGAAACCTCAGGGTGAGCTGTCTGTAGTACTTCCACTGGCCACAATTGCCATATCTTTTTAGTATATTTGAGGATCTCAACAAGCTCGTTCTCCTCGGGAATTATCCTCTTAAGTTCATCAATAATTATTTTATCTGTGTTTGTAGGATTATCAACGCTTACAAGTGGTGTTGATGAAACTGTCAGGGATTCACCAATTTGAGAGTTTGCTAAGAACTCTATCAATGGAGCATCTTTATAAGAATCAAAGGAATCAGAGTCCAGGTCATCCCTTATATTCGGCATATTGTTTTTGGCTTGACTGATTTTCTCTGAATGTTCTTTGTCCAACATATTCTTTCTTTTCTTTGCAAGAAGCTGAGAAGGCAATGCATCTACGCTTTCGGGCATTGGATCACTATTATCCTTACTATCCCGGTGATTGTCATGATCAATGTTCAGACTGCGGTCATTTTGGATATCATTAAGAATTACACCAGCAGGTCTATCATACGGACCCTTGGAGATGAACTGCGATTGGCAACTTGCACCATGTGATATGCACTGCTCGCAGGCATCGTTACCAGTTGAGAATATACAGCGAACTTTACGCCTTCGACATTCGGAGCAGCTTCTGGTACCAAGCCGAAATTTCTTTGAACCAGGTCGGATATATTCGGATGAAACATCAAGATAACTAGCATCAGACGACATTTGGCATGACTGGACAAAGACTATCCCTTTGCACAATGTCAAACAGTCGACAATAACACTACGAATATATTTGGTGTGGCTCGGACGAATTCGGCCGAATTCGTCCGAATGTCGTAATTATTTGTCAGACAACATAGGGATATATGTTTTATTCAATGTATATATATAGCTTGAAATTATCACTAAAATTTAATATTTCAAACAGTAATGAGTCTCTCTGATCAATTAGAAAGCGTCTCCTCTAAGTTTACGACTGCATTCCCAGAAAATGTGACTCGTCCAGCTCTAGATGCGAAGGCGGAGTTAATAAGAACCTTTAAGCCAGGTGCTGCTACAAAGGTTGGTGAAATTCTTCCTGAATTTCGACTGACTGACGCCTTGGGGGATGAGGTTTGTAGTTCAGATCTTCTTGAAAAAGGAAGACTGCTCATATCGTTCTATAGAGGAGAATGGTGCCCGTTTTGTAATTTAGCTTTGGCAGCATTGCAGAAGAACCTTGAAGCTTTTAGAGAAGCTGGTGTGACTTTGATAGCAATTTCTCCCGAGCTGCCTGACCAGTCACTTTCAACAATTGAGAAGCATTCGCTTAAATTTCCCGTTTTAACCGACAAAGGCAACAACTACGCCAGAAAGCTTGGCATCGTCTTCACCCAGCCGGATTCTTTGAGACCTGTGTTTGAAAAGTTTGGACATGATCTCAAAATACGAAATGGTGACGATACATTTGAAGTTCCTGTTCCTGCCACAATTTTGGTAGATAAAAATGGTATTATTCGAAATACTTTTATCAATCCAGACTATACCAAAAGACTAGAGCCTTCTCTTGCGTTAGAATGGATTAAAGAACTTTGAGCCAGTTCTGGATCATGAGCAGCCATACGGAGACCAGAATTTTAAATTTTGTTCAGCATATCTTAACTGCAGCCACTCTCGTCCCCTGTTCAGTACCACATATACTAAGCTGTATCACAATATACTTCAACTAAACTCAAGAATGCCATGTGTTTTCTGCTATTTCAGCTTTCAGACTAGAGAAAGTGAAATCTAGTAGAGACTTCTAGAAATGTCCATACTTCGAGCTCTCAAGAGTGTTTACCAGTGAGGCGAACAACATGCCAAAAACAGAGATGAAGCATTTCTGGTCCAATTTCGAAATCGCAGATCTAGATTTCTGGAGATCAGATGCATATAGGGAATACTTCGATTATTTAGACCGTGCTGGAGGGTTTTTCTATGAGAGGCAACCACGAATGATGTGAAATGCTGAGAATACCGTTTAGAATAGGTAAATATGGCCAGGAACAGCTATATTACAGGTTTAAATAACAAATCACGGATATGATAGCTAAATATATTGTATGATATCTTAATTCTATCAACGCTTATTCCCGAGGAATAACTGCTCTTGCATTTTGTCGCTTAGACGTTCAAATGCCCTGGCATATAAATGGGCCGAGGCGTGAAATAAGAATTTTGAGGTGTTGCCAAGTTACAATAAGCATTGTAAAATGCAAGAAAAGCAGTTACAATTCCAAACCACCCTCCTGCTTTACCAATCACCCTACTCGCGGTAAAGTTTCCGATTGCAAGTAGTAGATATGAGACGTCCAAAAATAGAAGCATGAAGAAGTCTACGGCTGTAGCGCGCATAGAGCATAGTAACAGCATAAATGTGAAGATGAACCACCCGATTAGAAAGAATCCGACAGCATCGTTATACTCTTGTTCTGTAGTGAAGGCCTCTCTTATTCCAAACGCTGGAGTCAATATTGCGGCATAAGACATCCAGAAACCTCCATATGATCCAATAGCTGTGGCATTGAATGTGTCACCAACTCGCAATTCCCATATTCCAACTACCACTTGCATGCCACCTCCATAAAAGAAACTAAGACCAATAACAACATTTGGAACAGATATACCTCTTGTGTGGATGTTAAATAATGAAAGCACGAAGGTTGTCAGAGCGAAAGCCGATAATCCTAATGGTGTTGGATTTCCATAGTTTGAAGGCATTACGATAGACTGCTATGGTAGTGTTTGATTAATAGATGAATATAACAACTGGGCATATTAGAAAAAAAAAGTTGGCGGATGGTATCATGACTCGCTGATATTTTCTTTTTGTGCTAGTTAAGCTATGTGCCTATGGGGTCCGAGGCCTTGAGTGTCAGCTCTGACAGGGATAATAATATTAGTTATTGAAGCAGAATATACCATTAATAATATATGTATATCCTGCGACTCAGACATTTTAGTCTGCATGTAACCGGCAAGATATTTTATTTCACTAGTTAAAACATAGTAATCAAGAAATTCGCTCGAGACTTCTACGTTATAGTGGGTGCCAGCTTCGCCAAAAAAAATTGTCACATCTTGTTACCTCTTGGGGTTGCGAACGCACAAGAATGCCATCTTACAGTAGACATATGCAGGATGGCCGCGGGTAACATCTAGTGAATGTCCAGAATAAATTTGGAATACAAAAAAAAAAAAAAAGTCTAACAACAAAGGGTATCCGCCACGATAATATAATGTGGCGACAGACAAACACACCCCAGGTATGTCTCTTCTTTCCTTATTCATTAAATTAGTAGTATACCGTCAATTCAAAGTTTTGTTGGAATAGCGCATATCAATATGTGCAAATATACATTTATATTATAGACCCAATAGCGAAGGGATGTTATATATATAACTTCTTAGTTCTATGAACTTATATTCTTAAAGAATTCCCGCTTCAATATTTTTTGCTCAGACGTTCAGATGCCCTGGCATATAAATGGGCCGAGGCGTGAAATAAGAATTTTGAGGTGTTGCCAAGTTACAATAAGCATTGTAAAATGCAAGAAAAGCAGTTACAATTCCAAACCACCCTCCTGCTTTACCAGTAGTCTCACTCGCTGTAAAGTTTCCGATTGCCAATAATAAATATGTCAAGTCCAAACACAGAAGCATGAAGAAATCTACGACCGTTGCCCTCACTGAGCAGAGTACTAGAATAAAAGTAAAGATAAACCAGCCAGTTAAAAAAAATCCGACTGCATCGTTATACTCTTGTTCTGTTGCATAGGCATCTCTTATTCCAAAAAAGGGGGTCAATATCGCAGCATAGGACATCCAGAAGCCTGCATATGATCCCAAAGCTGTGGCATTGAACGTGTCACCAACTCGCAACTCCCATATTCCGACCACTACCTGCATTACTCCGCCATAAAAAAAGCAAAGTCCGATGACAACATTTGGAGCAGATAAACCTCTAGTGTGGATATTAAAGAGAGAAAGCACGAAGGTTGTTAGAGCGAAAGCTGATAATCCTAATGGTGTTGGGTTTCCGTAGTTTGAAGGCATTATGATGGTTTGCTGAGATAATTCTCTATTTTCCGTCACCTGAGGTTGTTCTTTTCCTGATTTCATCATACTTTCTTTTCAGTCTAAAGCTTAGTTGTTTTTCGAATATAAATCAATTCAACTAGAAAGATATACTATGTTTTATTACCTTTAATAATTACTGATAGGTTATCTATTTTGGAATCATCCGAGGGTATCATACACGAACAAGATAAGATAAACGATTAACACATGAAATGTGTATGGACGGCCACTCCTCTGGATTGACGAGGGCGAAGTTCCATATCTTCGGAGATAAGATAGCGTCAAGACACCTAACTAGTGCTATTTCCTACATCTGCAAGTTCTCACTGTTCTCCGTGCGCCTGCATAAACCTCCGCAATGTTGGCAGTTCCGCTTGAAGTAGGTTCAAACTCCGGTCTAGAATGAGGCCAACGAAACAATCATTAATACTAAATTCAAAGCCATATTATCATATTAATACTATCAACACCTTATATAAGAGCTTGATACCTCTGAACACTATTCGTATAGGCGAATGAAGCATCTGGTTATATTAGAAGAGCCAACGGGTATCCACATCCACCATGCATGCATGTATTCCCTTCCTGGCGCCGTTCCGCTGTGGCTATGGGGATACAGGCCTTCGGCCGCTCATACTAACAGCGGCAACAATATTAGGTATCTGGGAGAAATACATTGTATAACAATTATCTCATTAGGTCATTAACAATAATATAATCGTACAACTCTCATGTGCTTATTGCTTTCATTTTCACAAGTTAAATAAGTAGTAAAGAAGTCTTCAAAACGTTCCTACTTCGCATGCAAGCTTCACAACATACATATTCGCCTCATCTTATTAATACCCTTTGGGTCAGTATGCACCGGAACTCCGCGCCCAAGACAGATCTGCCGAATGGCCGCGGGTCAGATCTGTGGGAGCCAAGTGACAATGTAGAGTAATACTAAAAGGAATGTCACACAATCAAGGATGTTTATCGAGTACCGCGGCCATTTGATACTTTGGCGAGGCAAACAAGCTCCACTACATCTTATCCTTCCAGATTTGAGAGTCGATAAGGACTTCATTTGAGATACGTATAAATAAAATATTAAATCACAACTTTTTAATTAGAACACAAGTTTTAAATAAGCCCTTAAATATGTCTAAGTACGGATTCGTTGCCATTCCAATTCTCTTGGAACAAACTCTGAAAGGAAAGCCCTTCCTTACAGCACCCTCGGAATACTCTGTTTCTGACTTGGCTTTGCCCAAAACTCCAGCCACCGATGCACTCAGAGAGTACGCCGAAAAGCAGTTGCCTCTTCCAACCTTGAATCATTCTCTTCGGGTGTATTCTTATGGAAGGGCCATTCTTAAGGATCAGTTCCCAGAATGGGATATTGCTCCTGAAGTTTTGTATGGAACATGTTTGTTCCACGATATCGGTACCGCTCCAGCAAATATAAAAGGAAGCAAGCTTTCTTTTGAGTATTTCGGTGGAATTGTCGCCAGAGAACAAATCTTGAAGGCTACTAACGGAGATCAGGATTTTGCAGAGGCAGCTTGCGAGGCTATCATTCGACACCAGGATCTTGACAAGGTGGGGAATATCACTCAGCTAGGATTTCTTATTCAGCTCATTACTTCATTTGACAATATGGGAAGGAATCCTCAAATTCTCCACCCCTCTACTGTTAAGTCAATTACTGCCGCGTATCCTCGACTCAGCTGGATTAACTGCTTTGCCAGCGCCATTGACGACGAGTGTTCCACAAAACCTTGGTGTCACAGCACTTCGTGGGGAGTGGAAGAGTACAAGTCAGAGGTACTAGCCAATGACCATAAATATGAGTAAAATCATAGCGTGTAGTCAATAAATACAGCCCAACACATGACATGTAGCACATGAAAATACAAACAAACGAAATACAACGCGAAGTGGAACAATTAAAGTCCCCGCATCTTCTACAATGACCCCTCCGTGATCTCAGCTACCTATTGATTAGATGTAGCAAGTCCACAAGGGTCCCGTCAAGTTGGCAGCGGTACCTGCATGTTCGCCCATGTACTGCAAGGTGGGGTAAGTCAAGTGTGCATGATCAAATCGGGAAGATTGTCGGAGACTTGCTCCCATGGGCTCCATCTGCCGTTAATTACCGTTCTTTAGCTATTTGTAGTTGTCCGACCCCCACTGATCATGGATCGGTCTCCGGTTTTGCTATAAATCAGCCTGGCCGGTTCAGATCGTTGTTTGCGGAAAAAATAGCATGTGGTTCTCAGGGATTAAAGGACCGCTATTAATCACCTTATTGACTGTGGTCAATTCCAATGGCTTTTTAATTTTCGGATATGACAATGGTGTTATGAGTGGAGTCACCGTATCACCGTTGTTTCTCTCCCAGATGGGTAATCCTTCTTCAACACTAATAGGATCGGTGGTTGGCCTTCTGTATGTAGGTAGTGCTGCGGGCTGTTTTATATGTGCAACTTATGGAGAGCGAATTGGTCGAAGATGGTCGACAATTATAGGAGACATAATTCTCTTAATTGGTACAATATTGCAATTCAGCTCGTATAGCCTGGCACAGATGATTGTAGCGAGAATAATCACGGGAGTTGGAATGGGGTTTTTGATGTCAACATCTCCAGTATATCAGAGCGAAATCGCTACTGCTGAGACCAGAGGCTGGCTGGTATGCGCTGAATGCACAATCATGCTTTTTGGAGTTATGTTGACATATTGGATCAACTATGCTCTATCGTTTCGAAATGACGAGTTCGCTTGGAGATTCCCAATTGCATTTGCTTGTGTGTTTGCCATTGCAATGCTCGCAATTGTGATATTCTTACCAGAATCTCCCAGATGGCTTTATGCTCATGGATATGAAGAGGAAGCCCGAGAGGTACTTTCTCGGCTACGAAATAAGTCCACTGATTCAGAAGAAGTTGACATCGAATATAACGAAATTAAACTGGCAGTAGAATTGGAGAGACAAGGCGAAGGAACACAGTGGAGAGATCTTTTCCGGGATGGTGGAATCCAAGGACATAAACGAGTTGCTCTTGCTTGTGGCATTCAGTGGATGCAGCAAATGGCAGGAATTATGGCCGTCACAGCATATGCCCCTCGGATTTTCCAAGATACTCTAAACATGTCGTATCATGGGTCTCTACTCATGGGCGGTTGGCTTCAAGTATGGTATTTCTTTGCTTCATTTTTAACTTGGTATTTGATTGATAAAGTCGGGCGACGAATGCTGTTTATTACTATGGCTGCGGGAATGTCGACAATTATGATTCTTGAGGCAATTCTCGTCAAAGTGGGCACAAGGGGTGCTAATATAACTGTTGTGGTCCTAACATTCCTCTTCGAGGGTTGTTTTACTTGGGGTTGGATGGCCACTGTATGGGTGTATCCTCCAGAGATCCTACCGTTACAACTTCGAGCTCGAGGAGCATCTTTGGCAACTGCCACTGATGCTCTTGGCACATTTCTCATTACTCAAATCACCCCTCCAGCGTTGGCAAATATTGGCTACAGAACATTTATTATCTTTGGTGTCTTCAACTTTTGTAGCGCCATTGTTTGCTATCTATTCTATCCAGAAACGGCAAAGAAGCGGTTGGAGCAAATCGATTATATGTTTTCAAGTGAAGAGGCCATCAATAAAGCGATGGCTGAGAAAGCCCGACATTCGTATGTTGAAGATGAAGCATGATATGTTTACGACCCCATCTACATTCATTAGTTCGTCTTAAACTCCCTATCACCAGTGCCGGACACAGATACTCGAAGATATGAGAATTAAACTGTTAAGCAATATCCCCTGGAATCTTCTGAGAGCAGTATTAACTTTAAATATGGTAACAAATAAATTATGGTTGGTAATCAACTCCCTACACTACTAAGATCAAAGTATGACAGCCAGATATCACTGTCAAGATCACAATTAAGAAGAGTAGTCAAATCGTCCAAGGCAGAGGAGTAGTCAGACGTAGACCAATTGAAGTCGAGGTTCGCTACTGGGTCATCAATAGCCTTACCTAAGTGCTCCATGTGCTCTTCTGTATCATCAAGTGAGAGGTCAGTAATATGAGTTCGTATTGGTTCATCCGTCTTATTGCCTGATTCGGGCCAAAGTGCTCTAATTAGAATCCGCAGCTGATTTGCACATATCACCAATGGGTGTCGTACTTCATTAGTGATGCTACCACAGTCAAAGCACTGTATAACTCTTTGTATCAGTTTCATTATTTCTCGCTGCTCTTCTATTCCTACAGCTCCAACGAATGCCAATTTTATAAGGAAAACGGAAGCATAGGTGAAGTATCCATAGTATCTGGCTGGAAGATAAGGGAGAGCACCACCAGTATGCAACTCGTTAACACAAGCTTTTAAAATTTCCTTTGAAGCTGATTGAGCTTCAAAAATAAATTTCGCATTAGGTGACCCAGCAAGACCTCTAGGGAAGAGACTTTGCGTCCAGTCACGGTGATCGACATCTAACCTGATATCGGGCTTGTGCTTTCCATGTAGCTCTTGTTTCAACTGAGCCTGTAGGACAAAAGAGTATGCATAAAGCTTTGAAAAGTGAAAAGTGATCCATACTGTTTCATGTAGAGGGAACTTCGACCACTGCTTACCTTTCCAAGCATATTTGAATGCATAAAAAGTTCTTGTGAACTCATTAAGTATGCGATGATAATCTCCATCCCGAACCAAAGCAATGGTACGATCTTTATTTGGATATAGTGCTTCGTGTATATTTGTGAGAATCTCAGCAAGTTCAATCTGTGCCTCTGTTAATGAAGCATAGTCTTCTGGATGGTTGGGTGTGGGGATTAAGGTTGGAAAGTCGGTAAGAGATCCTCGTGATATCAATGACCGGACAGTATGATTTGCGAAGCAAGGCGATGGCCCCCGACTTCTAAATGGCCTGCCCAGTCGGATAGATGCCTGTCTGTCGTGTAGATAGCAATAAGTCCAAGCTAATCTCATTCTATGGGTGTCTTGATCCATACTTTCGTCAGGAACGAGTAAAGTCTTTTGGTCAAATTCCAAGTAATAACTCATACTTATAGCAACACCGATGAGCTGCCAAGTTATTTTCTCTTCTTGAAGTCGTAAATTATCATCGCTGACGAATTTTTCCTGTCGGGGAACATTCTCAGACAGCAAGAGCATGGCTTCAACAGCACCAGTAGTGGGCCGTATATCTCCCACTATCAAACCACTAATCATTTTTTGCATATATTTCCACGAGTAATGGTGAATCCTATTATTTTCGAATCGAGATGCTATAATCACAAATGATACCAGCAGAATAGGTTCCGTTACCGAAAACTGCTGGAGCTCTTCTTCAGTCGAAGGAACAACGTGAGCAGGCATTACTGGTAAGTAATGATGGTGTCTAGAAAAAAAAGTGTAAACGAGAATTCGTAGTTGGGTAGGATCAAGTATACCCTCCTTAACTAGACAAAATTGAGAAAGCTCATCTGTTGGACGAGTTTCGTCAGATGTGGGGATCTCGCTGTGAATGAATTTATTTGAAGGAATTGGACTCACGTCATTAGTAGACTCTTGAGAAACAGATTCTGTATCTGATCTACTTTGAATCTCACTGACAAAGGAATTTGAAATGGCTGCTGAAAATAGACTGTTTTCATCTTCAGGCGAAGGCCCATGTGATAATGAATATTGTAACCCAGATGCAGTTGTAGCTAAAATAGCCATCGAGTCAGATGTGTTTCTGAGATCCGATAGTGTTATTCGTTTGGCTGAATCATTTGGATATATTCTTTGCTGGAGATCGCCAGCGGGCTGAGAACTGGTCGACTCACGACTCTTTGCTCCGTCAATATTAGCTCGGCCACCTCTTTTCCCTGCTACGAATGTACATGTTTGTCCATCTCGACAGCACCTGACACAGGCAACATTGGATTTGTCAATGTTGTCAGGTAATTGACACTTCGACTTGCGAGACCGGCAGTAGAGGCAAGCATTATAGGCTCGTTGCCGGTTAGGCCGATACTTGGATATCCCAGCAATTGATACAGGACTAGTCATTGGTGACATATAGTTGTGGATGGGAATAGACGGGGGCTTGACGTTTGTATCTAGGCAGGTACCATTACTGTCAAATATTTGGGATCTATAGCCGAAACGTGGGGTAGCGCGCATTGGAGATCATTGCCTGATACGGACGATATGGGCTACCAGTTGTGTTCCAAGGATAAGGGAAGGAGCTTAAAAGAAGAGGATACGGGAAGATGAAAAAGCTTAAAAGATGAAGAAACCAAATCAAAACCAGAATCTCATAAGGATTATAATGGATGGAGAATAAACGAATTTAGCAAGCTATTTAATGAGCAACTGAATAGCAGATCAAAGGCGAATTCGATGGCTATTTGGGCATATTTGCGGCGACATGCGTTCCAAATTGAGGGGTAGCATATGGTAAATGGGTAGATCCTCTGGCTAGAATATGTAGATGATTGGCACTAGGACCATCAAACTCTTGTCCATGATTCCATGGGACAAACGAACGTGCATTGCAATAGTGTGTGGTAAACGCTCTTCTTGGCTGGTTAACGGATTTGTTTCCCAAACTGCGATGAATAAGGTTACCACTAAAAAATACCGCATCTCCAGCGTTCAATACCCCTGGTATTTGAGTATACCGCTCGGCAACAGGCTTTAATTCGTTTATAGTTTCGTCCAGATGACTAGCATTACTGACGGGAAAGATGTTCTTCAGATTGGCATTCTCGGTTGATCTGTGATTGTCAGGATTGGGATATATGGGCTCCACATGAGACCCATCACAAAACCAGAGACAACCGTTTTCTTCGGTAGCAGGAGTCAATGCCACCCAGGCTCCGATCAAAGTATTAGGCTGCGAGTGGATATAGTAAGAGTCTTGATGATAACCTTGACCAACTTGACCGGGATCTTTGAAAAAGCAGATCGTTTGGAGCGCAAGTACATCCTCTGAGCACAATTTCTCAACTACATCTAACGCCCTAGGATGTAGCAAGTACTTTTCGTGCAGAGGATGTCTTCTGTGCAACATATGTATCCTGGAAAATGCTGCTTGCCTTTCTGGTAAAGATAAAGAAGGATCGATTTCGCATCCGGGAATTGTCTCTTTTCCCGACTGAATATTATCTAAATGAGTGTTCAGCTCATATAGATCACTAGCGTCGAAGAGACCTTCAATCTTTAGCCAGCCGTGACGTTTATAGAAACTGAACTGATCAGTAGTGATATGTACCTTTTCGTACCTGGAGATATCGGCAGATGAATTCGTGTCTTTATCATACTCAACAGGCACTTCTTGTTTAACTTCAAGAATATGAAGTAGATTGGGTTCAGTTATAGTCGACATGATATTGTTATTATTTCTTGATGGTTGGAAGCCTATGGTGATATATATATATAATGCAGAGCCTATAGGCGATTACCCCACGTTTGGCGAAGCCACATTGCCGAGAATAAGTCCGAGCGGCGCTAAGCCTGAAGCGATCTGCCTTGAAAGAAATTTGTAGAAACTATATAAAAAGTTATATATACAAATCGATCAAGTTACTGAATTGGTATATCTGAATCAGCTTGTAAGTAGTGGATTGCTATTGACACGGTTGGTGCAGTGAGAGTATACTAAACTATTGAGCGTCAAATACCAACTTGTAACGATTGTAGATGGGTGATATAAAAAGAAACCATTGTGATGTCCATATCATCTTCAATTAGAACGCCGAAATTGATCCATACTTCTTTAGTCTTTCTCGTTCGTCATAATACATTCTAATCCAGCTTTCACTCTGGACTCCTGGGAATATTTTCCTTTCATTCTTAATCTTAAACTTCAAAGGACTGTGCTTTCCTAAACTGCGTAGAGTCTTAAGCTCGACTAGACTAAGGTCACTTTCAGCCTTATCAAATCGAAATGGGGATTTGAGGTTAATGGGAGGGTTAGTGATGAACCTTGGGATTCGTAGCTTATTGGGTGATGCTGAATGGAGCATGAGAGGATGCATCAAAATTACATCTCCACTTTTGCCAGTAAGTTCAACAAAATTCTCACATTTTTTCGCAATATCTCGAGGTTTGAAAGGTTCCCCTGGTAGAAGGCCTTCCGGATGATCATACAACACTTTAGCAACATAGGGAATGGAATCAGGTGCAATAAATGTAGCTCCCGCTCCAGGTAGCAGATCATCAGTAAATATTGGGATTACCAGTAATGCCTGTTCTGGAGAATCCAAAAAATGAAGAAACATATCACCGTCAACATGCCAATTGTCGAAATCTCGTGGATGCTGTGGAATCTCGCTGGGTTCCCAGTGATCTTTTCCAAGATTCACAATCAGGCTATCAGACCAATAATCACCATCTCCAATATTATCTTGTCCTAGAAGATCACACATAGCACCCCATGCTCTGGGTGAGAAATCTGATACTTTAAACTTCCTTTGAACTGGCAAGTGAAACTTTGGCTGCCATGTTTTTTGGTCGTTAGGATTTACTCCCATCCGAACCCATACATCTTTGAGCATCAAAGCAGCGTTTGCTGGAGTGAACGCATCATGAATAATGACATAGCCAAACTCCATGAAGTGATCTACATCTTGCTGAGTCAATACAGTACAAGTCATAGTGATGCCTGCGAGCCAATGAAATAGAATCCAGCTTTTATAGGAATCGGCTCGGAATCAGTTAGAATCTGGTCACGATCAGATAGCACCAATATTTCAGGAAACAATATGGAATGAATCGTAATCCGACAAGTCACATACACAATTTTGTCATTTATCTATATGCAAGCTCTCCATAGCCTACAGATAACATGTAGGGTGCATTCTATTGCCGCACACTTCCCATTGTGCCTCTATCGTATCGGAATTGCATTCCGATATTGGGTCTTTTGGCCCAATTGAAATGGCCCTGAAACTAATCTGGAAATAGCTCAGTTCTAATGCCTGTTATAATCGGGGTTTTACCGGATTTCAGCCGGAATCACGGCAGAATCGACCATTGTAAAAACTACCACCAGCGTCCTCGCCCCCACTTTGCATAGATTTCCCCACAATTCCCAATTTGGAAGTCGCTGACACGGTACCCCGCATTTATCAGATTAATGTCGTAACTACATAAATATAAATGGTTTTGCCGCTCAATTGAAATAACTGAAAACTATTAATGACAGAAACTAATCCCAAGGATGTGTCCACCGAGAATATCGAGGATGTTGAAGCTCGAAGTGTCAACTATGAGACCATGGACGATGTGCTCACTACATATGGTTACCGATGGTACAAGCAGCCACATCTAGTGAAGCTTAATATTTGGCTGCTGATATGTATGTTGTCGAGTACAAATAACGGCTATGATGGATCTATGCTAAATGGTCTCCAGTCAATGACAACATGGCAAGATTCATTCAATCATCCCAAGGGTCAATTGCTTGGGTCGCTTGCAAATGGCATGATGTTTGGATCAATTTTATGCTGGCCAGTGGTTCCATGGGCATGCGATAAATTTGGCAGAAGATTACCTATAGCATTTGGATGTCTCACTATTGTCATTGGTGCCATTGTTCAAGCTTGTTCGCACAGTTATGCTGCATTTCTGGTAGGTAGAATTGTTCTCGGATTTGGTTCCGGGTTTTGTACTACTGCATCACCTTTGTTGCTTTCTGAAACTGCTTATCCAGAGCATCGTCATATCCTTACTGCTGCCTATAACACTCTGTGGCCTTTTGGCGCTATCATTGCAGCGTGGCTCACAATTGGCACTTCATTTATGGTCAACAGCACTTGGTCATGGAGAATTCCTTGTCTATGTCAGGGAGCAATTCCATTCATACAACTCGTGATGGTATATTGGGTGCCAGAATCCCCCAGGTTCTTAATTGCTAACGAAAAATTTCACGAAGCTAGGAAAATTTTGGTTAAATATCATGCGGGTGATGACGACACATCCAAGCTCGTGAACTTTGAGATGGCCGAAATCACAGCTTCCATAGAGCTTGAGAAAGTTGCAAATCAGATATCTTATAGCGACTTTTTAAAAACAAAGCCCAATCGTTATAGACTGTTCCTGCTTATCATGATTTCTATGAATATGCAATTATCTGGAAATGGATTGACTGGTTATTATCTGAATTTAGTATTAAACTCCATAGGAATTGTTGGCACACATCCTCAGCTGTATGTCAACGGTGGTCTTCAAATATTCAGCTTTTTTGTTGACATATTTTTTGCTCTCCAAGTCGAAAGGTTTGGAAGACGTCGGCTGTTTTTATTTTCTATTAGTGGCATGCTTGTAATGTTCATAATTTGGACTATTCTTTCAGCTCTTGGACAAAAGGAGGATCCTCCCTTCAAAACCAAGGGATATGGTCAAGGAGTGCTTGCAATGATATTTATGTTTTCGTTTTTCTATGGAAGTGGAATGCAAGGATTACCTATCTTATACTTCACTGAGATCCTTCCCTATCAACTCCGAGCGAAGGGAATTAACATTGCCAATATCACAATGGTTCTTGCTCTTGTCTATAACGGCTATGTTAATCCTGTCGCAATGGATGCCATTGGATGGAAGTACTATAATGTCTGGATATGTGCACTAGCACTGTGGCTTGTAATTGCCTATTTCTTCTATCCAGAAACTCGTGGCCACTCTTTGGAATCTGTGGCTGAAGTATTCAGCGACGAAGTTGCACACGTCGACGCTGGAAAGGGTGTCTTTATTGGTCGAGAAGATGATCTATAGGTTGAATGCTGTTAAATGCTATTATAGGCCTTAAATATTACAATGGAAATTAAATGTTAAATGCTTTGCTGTTTTTCACAGACTGTTTTTCGTATGATTTTTAATTCAATTAACTTACTGATGAGCAAGGAAAACATATTCTTAAGTATCTGAGTCGAATCTTGTATTGTAGTTACTTGTTTATTTATTTAAAGTCAAAACTTTACTTCCGGATGATAAGTCTGGTTACCTAATAATTCATAGACCGAGTAGAAGGATTGCTTTCTTTTATAGTTATCATCCCATTGGCAGGCAGCACCTTCTCCCGGGTAGTAAGCAGGGATCCAACTTTGACCATCAGTAAAATCCCATACCATTATTCCTACACAACGAGGCACATTAAGACAAGCTTGAATTGTATTTTTGTAGACTTCTGCTTGGAGAGTCAGATTTTGAGGTGTTGCAGGAACTTCAATTCGTACATCAAGCTCACTTATGGAGACGTCCACATCAAGACTAACCATTCTTTCCATAACGGATTGAATTTGTTCTGTGGATGGCGCTGTTGTGGCTTCAAAATGACATTCAAATCCGACTCCATCTATGGGGATTCCTCGCTGTTTCATCTCTTTGACCAAATTGAAAACGCCATCAGCCTTAGGACCTGGAAACTCAATGTCATATTCGTTAAAGAATAACTTTGCGTGTGGGTCGGCTTTTCTGGCAGCTTCAAAGGCGAGATAAATGTATTCGGGACCTTTTGTTGCGTTATACCAAATGGATTCTCTGAAAGTTCCGTCCTCATTAAACCCTTCATTGACTACATCCCATTCAATGAGTTTACCCGAAAAATGTGAAGCTACATGAGATATATGGTTCAGCATTATTTGAACCAATTCGGGCCCAGAATAGTTTCCATCCAATACCCAATCTGAAATCTCTTCATGCCAAACCAAATTATGACCTCGGACTAATTGACGATGTTGATGAGCATACTCAATCAATGAGTCAAAATCAGTGTAATTAAAAACATTCCTTTCAGGCTCGGTGTATAAGAATTTGCCAACATTTCCTGGTGCAAGGCACCCAAATTGGTTTCCTAATATTTCAGCATATTCTACTAGGCTTGAGTTGGTTAGCTCAAAATCTGTTTCCGTCCCATAATATTGCTTTCCGGCCCATTTAGCGCGACCATCTAGTGTGTTAGGTACTGGAGGGGTATATGCACCAGAAAATTTCAGCAAGGCAAAGGTGATGATCGAAGTTAACAGCATCATAGAGTAGTTTTGCCCAGATATCAAAGATATTCAGTCCCTTTAATAGCGCGTATAGTCAATGATGATCAATTCCACCGGCTAAAATATGGAGTGGATCGATTATTATTGAATGAAAATACTTATATTTCCTTACATGAGTTCACAATACCCCACTTTTGTCCGCATATATCCCCGCATTTCCCCACATTCGGTATTTTCTATTGCCTGATTAAACACTAGGGGCCTATAGCCGACTCATCCAGGCTCCAGATGACTAATATAGATGGATAAACTGGAATTATATGGCTGATATGGAGATATTGGCGGTTAAAAAGGATATGCTATAATTCCATCTTTCTCCTGTCGGGAGTTTCAACAAATTTTGAGATGACAGCTTTTGCCCAAGGACATATCTTCTGCTATATGCTAATGTAACGTCTCTGGAGGCTATAGTGATTTGAACCTACTATTTAATAGATAGATGTTTTTTTAATGTTTTAGTAATACAAGTATTGTGATGAATATAAATTGATTTCAAATAAAATTGCGACTAGCTAAAGTCCATCTCCCAGCTTCCAGTGATTCATCCACCTATGATCAACTTTCTTTTCCGAATCGCCAAACCTCAGGTCCGTTGCAAGTCTGATGCGCCTATTTGGATCTTCATTAAAACAAGAGCTATGAATCAGAAACCCATGGTGGAATATAACATCACCCGCTTCGTAATTCGCAACCATCCACTTCTTACCTGTAGCTTTCGAGAATTCAGCGGCATCATTAGCACACTTTGCACCGTCAGACATTGCTTTATTGAATGCTGAGACTCGTTCTTCTTCTGACAGCTCCGCAGCGGCACTCAGCCATTTCTCTTCCATATCGACTGCAATGGGAATTGAATCCTCTAGGTAGATCAAACCTCCACCTCTCACGTCAATATCACCCAACGGTACCCATGCAGTCACAAACCCAGGATCACCGTTTCGGAGGAACATCTTGTCGAAATGGATTCCTGTGATCTCACCACCAGGAACATTGGCTCTCAGCATTGAACGCTTGTACAAAACCGGCGATGTCCATCCTGTGAACTTTTTCACAAAGTCCCATAAGACTGGGTGGTCGCAGAACTCTAGATATGCTGGCATGGTATGAGCCTTCTCCATAAGCTGAAAGTATGGTTCATCGAATTCTGGAGTCCAGTCAACATGGAACTTTGATGTGCCTATCGGTGCAAAATCATCTGCAGTTTTATCTTCTGACAAAGGACCTTCCTCTTCCATTCCCATTGGGCACATTCCAACAGAGGAAAAGAACTCAAAGTAAGCTTTTCGGACTTTGAGAATATCGTCTCTTGGAAGTAAGCCCTTTATCAGGACGTACCCATCCCTTGAATAGTTCTCACGAATTTCATCAATTGAAGCTTCTTTTGTTGTTTCAGTAAGATACTTAAGGCCGGTGGGATCCAGGGGACCCAAGTTGGATCGCAAGGTTAGTTTATCCAACTGAAGTTTCTCAATCTGAGGGTATTCTGTAATTGTTGACATCAGTGTTATTGTAGTGCCATATGGATTTCCAATTATTTATATACATGTGACATACGATTTCAGGATTTATTTGTTCCAGGCCGGCAATAGATCTATAGCCTGTCGGGCCATAACAATTTCGGACAGGCTGATAATAAGAAGGTTAAAATGTCTGTTTCTATAGTCATATCAGAGTGTCTGAAAGATTATAGTGTCATTAATAAACTGATAACATAATGTTGCCTATCTTGCGAGTTAATACTATTTTGACGGGCCCGGTGAGTTCGCTTAGCGATGCCGTTCATGCAACCTGATCCTGTATCCACCTCGCTTTACACCACTCGATGTGTATGAGCGACACCAATTTAACCGAAAATGGAGATACTATTATATCCAGGTTAAAAAGGCTGATTAATTGAATGAAACCTTGTTTGAAGTCTGCGCTAAGAACTAATAGACATGTGTTGAACTCCCACTGACGGGTGTTGGAAATGAAATTCAGGACCAGCATACGTCTCTACAACACGTATCCATCCATTTGATGACCTACAAACTTCAAATAAATATCTCTACAGTGTTGCGGTTCGAAATGAAATTATCACTCTTGTTCGTATGTTTTAGCCGTGGCAGGAGTACCCCGCAATTTCAAATCTAAGTATGCTCCTTTTGTGGGAGGTGTCATTGCCAGAGATAACCGTAGCCTATTGAGCGCTGATGTGGGTTAATTAGTGGAGAACATCTGGAGTGGGGCACATCGAAGAGAATTATAGCCATGATCTCGGGGGAAATCAATCTACTATTAATATAAAAAGAATGATCTGCCCCTTTCCTATTGATATTATAAACTCAAATATTTCTTGATATACCAGGCAGATATTCAGAATAGAGCAGATATCAGAATGGGGACCGACCACGACGAAAAGCGAGAAGATACTGACAATATTGAGAATGTAAACGAAACAACTGAAACTTTAAATGATGTTATGCCGAGATATGGCTTGAAGTGGTGGAAGCAACCTCACCTTCTTAGGCTGAATTTTTTGCTTATGATCTGCATGTTTTCCAGTGCAAATAATGGTTACGATGGTTCTATGTTAAACGGTCTTCAGTCAATGGACACTTGGATTCGTGATTTCCAAAATCCCACCGGGCAGCATCTTGGTGGATTGGCAAATGCAATGATGTTTGGTGGTATTGCGTGTTGGCCAATTCTTCCTTGGGCGCTTGACAAGTTTGGCCGAAGAATTCCCTTGGCTTTTGGATGTTCGGTCATCGTAGTTGGAGCTATTGTTCAGGCATGTGCGCATTCATATGCATCATTCTGTATCGGCCGTCTTGTTCTTGGTTTTGGATCTGGTTTTGCTATTGGAGCTGCTCCTCTTCTTCTACTTGAATCATCGTACCCAGAGCAAAGACATATTGTGACTGCTATTTACAACACTCTCTGGTATCTGGGATCAACTATCGCCGCCTGGTTGACTCTAGGTAGCTCGTACATTCCATCTAGCTCCTGGTCGTGGAGAATCCCTTCCCTTTTTCAAGGATTTCTGCCCTTGATTCAGTTATTGATGGTATACTGGGTTCCCGAGTCACCTCGATTTTTGATTGATAAGCACCGATACGCAGAAGCCCGAGCCATGTTAGTCAAACACCACGCAGGAGGTGATGAGAATTCGAAGCTAGTGGATTTCGAAATGGCAGAAATTTCTGCTGCGATTGAGCTTGAGAAGATTTCAAATGAAACTTCCTACTTGGATTTTTTCCGAACTAAAGCCAACCGATACCGATTGTTCCTTATTATCATTATCCCTTGTAATATGCAGTTGTCCGGAAATGCGTTGGTATCATACTATCTTCATATTGTTCTTGATTCCATTGGAATTACTGGAACTCACCATCAGCTCTATCTCAATGGTGGCCTGCAAATTTACAACTTCTTTTGGGCTGTATTCTTTGCATGCTTCGTGGAGCGAATTGGACGAAGACCGTTATTTTTGACATCTTTTGCTGGAATGCTTGTCACATACGTCATTTGGACAATTCTATCCGCTCTTGGTCAGAAGGAATCTCCACAGTTTAAGACTGCTGGGTACGGAAATGGTGTTCTCGCCATGATTTTTATTTACTACACATTTTATGGCATGGCTCTTAACGGTCTTCCAGTCCTTTACTACACTGAGATCCTTCCCTACCAGTTACGAGCAAAGGGTATCAATATTACCGGCATGGTTGCCACGGTGGGTTCTATCTACAGTGGGTTCGTAAATCCAGTAGCCATGGACGCCATAAATTGGAAATATTACATTGTGTATGATTGTCTGATCGCAGTATTCTTTGTCATCGCATACTTCTTCTACCCAGAAACTCGTGGATACAGTCTTGAGCTCATTGGCCAGGTATTTGGTGAAGAGGTTGTCCATGTCGATGCTTCTGGAGGTGTCGCAATTGGCCGAGAAAAGACAAATGAGGCTTAGTTGTGCCAATTTCACCGGATTACATAATCATCCTAGTTTTAATGCCATACAGCCCAATAAGATAAAAATCGGCAGAAAGATTCGCATGACAGCACTTAGCAAATCATATCAGTAAGTTACTTAGAAAAAAACGATTTTTTTCATTCTTTTTTTTTTCATAGTAATTATTTTGCCGAGGTTTATGAAAATCTACTTGAGTTAATGTTCTACCTTCCTGATCTACATAGTTTAACATGGCATTCTATGAGACTGGTATATACTGGTCTGAACAAAATCAGAACCATGGAAACTAAGACCAGTTTTGCATCATATGGCAATCACAGCGACATGAACGCAAGCAAGCCATTTCAAAGATTTGAATGATAGTTTCGAAGTATTGCTGCACCACCCTTTTAATCTGTGCCGTCTATTTTTTTGTAGAGTTTAATCTTCTTATTTTTCGTACTTTATATTTATTGGATGAATATTTGTTTTTTTTCTTTAATTTTTTTTCTTTAATTTTTTTTCATCGTAGGAATTATGTTGTCGAGCTTTATAAAAATCTACCTAATGTTCCACTTCCTCCAGTGAATATACACGACACCGTGCGAGCATGGTGTTCGCTGGAATAGTTACAGCAATTGGAAAGTCACCATAGTCAGGATTCGTAGTAGGCATGTTAAAGAACTTGCCTCCCCATGTTTCATCTCCATTTAACCGTCGAAGAACCTTTGTATTTCCAGCATTTACTTCTAGCTCTTCGAAACTCAGTATTCCTGTGAAGTGACTGAGACTATTTGTCGAGGACACTGCCATTTTGAAGCCATATCCAATGAGTAAGAAGCTTCCATGTCCTTCGTATATTATCATACCAGCCCCTGTTGACTCTATTCCAAATACAAAAGCTGGTTCTATTGTCAGATGCCAGGTATCAAAAATAGTATCCCATTTGTTGATATCTCTTATTTCGGGCTCATCGAAATAGAACCCAAAGGATGGTAAACTGTTTAAACGAGCGGTTATGAGAAATTTCATATATTTCTTCATCAATCCATAATGCTGGGTGTATGGATTGTCGCCTGGAGAAATTGTATCGACCGCAAAAGGAGAACACCCAAGTGCACCGTAAGTTCCAAGAGCAACCCAGGACCTCCTTGCACCGTAGTCATCTCGACGTTGCTCAGGAATAAAAAGGGGTTGGCCTTGGTGCTTATAATCCTTACAAGTGACAGAATAGTCATTTAGGTACAAGTCAGGAGAGAGGAAGCTTAAATTGGGAGCAAATTTTTTCCAGATATCTAGAACACCAGTAACGGGACCTCCTGAAGGATAGTCTCCAGGATCAGTACCACCGGCGGCAACATTTGGAAAGCGATGATCCAGACTCTCTTTATTCATCCAAGCATTTGTATACAGAGGAATTGGATACACAGATCCAACACTGGCTATGAAGTTGACGTACTTTGCATAGTGATAAGCCATGAATATTTCATCTGTCTTGCAACTGTCGCCAAATACTTCCTCCCAACTTGCAGAACCGAGATCTTTGTACCGTTTTGAACCATAAAGATAAAAGAAATCGAGATTTTTCTTCAGGTTATTGTGGATATCGCTGGTTCTATTCAAAAGAAAAGATACCAGGTCAGAGGGTACTGCTGACTGGAATACTTTGTTGGCTTGGGCCGAGTAATCTCTCGAGTCACCCAGTATGCCACATTCATTCTCGACCTGGACCATCAAAATTGTGGAATGGTCTTGATCTATCTCCTTTATATGCTCAAGAAATTTCTTAAATGCCTTCTGATCTGCCCTCATGGTACTATTTCTGGCTTCGTCGAACATAGATAATATATTGGCTGTGAGGACAAGACCTCTCTCTTTTCTCAGCTTAACTCTAGGGAACCTCTGAGCATCTGTCTTGACCCATTCGGGAGCATAGACTGAGAGCCCGTTCTTGTATGCACCAAACCATGAAAGAGTAAGGTGTAAGCCGTGAGATCTCGCGTCTAAAATGCATTTATCAAGTTCTTTGAAATCAAATTCGTTCTCAACAGGCTCGATGTTCTCCCACGCTACAGTTCCAATTATAGTGTTGAAATTGGCTTCCACGAGTTCAGCCCAATGAAGCTTCATGAACTCAGAGCTTGTCATAGACGAATTCTGGAGCTGCCCTCCAAGAATCAAGAAGGGTTCGTCATCTACAACTAGATGAGATCCATTTGAGGTAGACTGAAGATATGGAATAGTTCTAACCATATAGGAAGGTATAAAAACCACTGGATAGTGTGGCATATAAATTACTTTATTGATGTGTGCGATCAACCGTCTCGACCCCGCATTACCCCACATTAAAGAGCCCCATCTCGACAGCCTATATTCTACAGCCGAATAGCTTTCGGATATAACCTCGAAAAATCATCTGGGGAAATCATTTAATAATTCCAATAATCCCGGATTCGATTATAAAGTAGGAAGATGAGGAACGGTGTAAAGAGCGAGAATGACGCAACAGAAAAATAACACACATCATGTCGAAGAGGCACTGGAGCCAGATTCTAATCTGGACTCGGCCTCTTTCCAAATACCAGAAATGGATTGGTGGAAAGAATCAAATTTAAGGAAGCTATACCTTATGATGCCAATTTTATTTCTATCTGCGACTACCAATGGGTATGATGGTAGTCTCTTGAACGGGCTGCAGACCATGGCCCCCTGGCAGAATTGTATGTTGTAGTATGTTCCACGCTAACTTACAGATTTTGGAAACCCAAGCGGTGCTGCAATCGGGCTTTTTACATGCATTATGAGCATAGGATCAGTTGCATCGGCTCCAATTGGTATGTCCTAATGTTGAGATATGTTCTTACTTAGCTCCAATATTATCCGACTATCTGGGAAGAAAGAGGACCGTCATAGTAGGAACCAGCATTCTAGTGATTGGCATTATAATTCAAATAGTCCCTAACGTGGATAGGTCCAAATACATTGGTGGAAGATTTGTAGCGGGCTTTGGGTAGGTTACTTTGTCATGTATTCTGACTGACAATAGAACGAACATTTGCTCCGCTTCTGCTCCATTGCTGATAACTGAGCTTGCTTATCCTACGCACCGAGGCAAGATCACCACAATTTATAACAATTGTTGGTACCTTGGATCTATTCTAGCAGCCTGGACAGTATATGGTACAGTGAATTATACAACTAATACTTCTTGGAAAGTCCCTATAGGTGTACAATTAGCGATGCCTGGCTTGCAACTGCTCCTGATTTGGTTTGTGCCTGAGAGTCCCAGATGGCTGGTGTCAAAAGATCGTAACGAAGAAGCATTAGAAATAATTAACAAGTACCAAAACAATGGAGAAAATGGAGATGCTGTGGTCGAATGGCAATTCCAGGAGATTGTTGAAACTCTTCATAAAGAGCGTCTGGCCAAACAAATCAGCTGGCTTAAGTTCTTCCAGACAGCTGGAAACAGGAAAAGATTGATATTGATAACTCTCACGGGATTTTTCTCACAGTGCTCAGGAAATGGACTTATTGGATATTATCTCCATGATGTTCTGCTGTCTATAGGGGTAACGGCGTAAGTATACTATAACGAGCTATTCTAACGAAGGCCAAATGTCCAAGCCATTATAAATGCCATTCTACAGATTTGGGCTTTTTTTGTTGCTGTGTGCTTTGCATTCTTTGTTGATAAAGTAGGCAGAAAGCCACTGTTTATTGCTTCTGCTTTTGGTATGCTTGTTGTCTTCAGTATCTGGACAGCCTGCTCTGCCGTTTATACACATAACCAAAGCACAGGTGCTGCGCGGGCAGTGATTTCGATGATGGTCATGTTTTACACCGTCGCTGGATTCGCATGGCCAGGGCTTACTGTCACATATATGGCTGAAATCGTACCTTATGATCTAAGAGCGAAAGGACTCGCCTATGGTGTGATGGTAATATCGCTGTCTTCAATATTCAATCAGTATGTAAACCCAATTGGGTTGCAGAAGGGATGGAAATATTACTTTTTGTATATCGGGATATTGATTATTGAGAATTTCGTTATGATTTTCTATTTTGTTGAGACTCGTGGACACTCTCTCGAATCAGTGGGTCATCTTCTCGACGACAAAGAAGATGGTAAGGAGGTTGTCGAAGATTGAAAGGGAATCTAAGTTACTAAGTTGTTACCGACATATTCTCAGTTGTTACTAGCAGGTTTTCGGCTCTATTTATTCGGTAATGTAATTACCTCCTTGGTACGGTGTATACACAGTAGTAATTCTCTTACTTAGTCATATACAACATCATCAGCGTTCAAAACTAAACTGGCAAAGAAGAAAGGCTCTCTGACGAATTCTTCTGCACGGATGAACTCATCAGTGGTATGAGCTCGATTAAGGCTGTATTGAAGATTAATTGGCGTAAATCTGTAAATGTTCTTTGTAACATTCCAAAAAAACTTAGTGTCTGTATTGGCAACCATCAAGTATGGTGTTACAATCAGCTCTTTGTCACTCCCCAATGGACTGAGAGTATTCCGTATTGTGCCCGATAAAATTTCAAATGTCTCTGAATCCTCAGGGGATACTGGAGCTGGTTCCAAGTCATCCATACTGTACAAGGTTATTTTATTTTTCGCTTGACAGCTCGGCTTTGAATCAAAATGCTCTAACACCATAGCATGTTTTGCCGCTATAGGTCTGATTAAAGTTTCGAAATGATGTTTTACTTGTGCTACCGATGACTCCACAGCAATACGTAGATTAATCAAGGCATTAGCAGTCTCGGGGATTGCGTTGATCTTGACACCACCTCGGATATTACCCACGGACTGACTTGTTTTGAAATAGTATTTCATGCTATGAAGTGCTTCAGCCAGTTGATGCTGGTAGTGTTCCTCCCCTTTAGAAACTTTGCTCAAAATGCTTCGAAGCTCTGGCGGGAAACTTGACGGCGGAGCATGGATCGCTACACATTCCAAGTACCTAAATATTGGGTTCTCTGTAGTTACTTTCCCAGGGAATGGATTATTTTCGATTGCTGTTATAATTTCAGACATAATTCCAATGGAGTTATGGTCTGGCGGAGTAGATGCATGCCCTCCCGTAGATGTTATGTTAATCCCAACATCAATGTATCCCTTTTCGGCAACGCTCACCATTGCAAAGGACTGATCGAACTCTCTTTGAATCCCTACAGATCCTTCATCCATTATCATATAGATACCATTGTCTCCATACCTACTGTGCAAGAGCTCGGCAATGGGACGGCCACAATTCTCACCGCTGATTTCTTCGTCGCAACCGAATGCTAGAATGATAGTTCGCTTGGGTTGAAATCCGCTTTCAATGAGCAGATCAATACTTTCTATGATAGAAATTAAATATCCCTTGTCATCAGTAGCACCTCTTCCCCATATAATTTCTCCATCGTAGAACCCATCATATGGCGGATGAGTCCAATCTTGCACATTTTCTTTGAGCACGGGTACAACATCCTGATGAGCAAGCATAAGAATTGGTTTTGCTTCAGATGAGCTGCCCTCCCATGTCAATACTAAGCCATGAATGTTTGCATGGTCAAGCTTCAAAGTTGCGAAAACGGTAGGATATGCGGTTTTAATGAATTCCTCGATTCTATAAAAAACGTCCCATCTGTCATCTTGGCCAATTAATCCCAGGTCATCATAGCTTTCTGATGGAATTTGAATGATCGCAGACAGCTTACTAATGATCTCCATCTGATAGGAAATGGAATCTACTTTATTCCTAACAAACTCTTCGACGTCCGTATTCTTAGGCGATAACTTCAAGGTCTGTTGACATATACAAGATCCTTTTACAGGACTGTAATAGCCCTCGTCCGCTATAAATGTTAATATATTGGATATCATAGCTTTGGCATGGGTATTAAACAGCGCAAATACAGACAAGGCACACAGCAATACCGCTCCAGCGATCATTCTCCCGTGGAGTCCTCTGTTGTCGCTTGTTTTGGAACTCTCTGGCGTATGCTTATCCATTGTGCGTGGAGATCAAGAAGTAACTAGCCTGCTTTCTGAATGACTTGCTATTATACTTAAAACTTGGATCTGATCACAAACTTAAATTATTTCCTTTTTTCCGAGTCCGAGCTAACGTTTCTTTTTTCGTCACTGCTTCCTAGCAGAGTCGGTAATTTTGTCCATTTTCGTCTAGATGCATTAACCTGCATTACCTCCTGCAGCGGAATGATAACGAGAAATATATCACTGTGGCCCTCGCTGCTAATAGCTATGAATTTTGAGTATAAGTTGAATCATGACCAACATTCAAATGACTAGAACAGAAAATGAATTTCGAAGCGATACCTTCACAATACCGTCAGTGACCATGCTGGATGCCATGCGTAACGCTTCACTAGGAGACGATGTTTATGAAGAAGATGAAACTACCAATGAGTTTCAGAACGAGATCACCCGAATCACCGGTATGGAGGATTCGTTATTCATGCTGTCTGGAACTATGGGTAACCAAATTGGTGTGAGGGTTCTTCTGACACAGCCTCCACACTCAGTCTTGTGTGACTATCGGAGTCATGTATATGCTGAGGAAGGATCAGGACTTGCTATTCTTTCTCAGGCCATGGTTACACCAGTTCATCCAGCTAATGGAATTTATATGACCTTGAGCGATGTTCAAAAAAATGTTATCATTGGAGAGGATATTCATACTGCGCCCACAAAGGTCATTTCCCTCGAACTTACGATTGGAGGTGTCATTACTCCCATAGAAGAGATCAAGAGAATCTCTGAATTTGCTCGTATTCACGGTATCAAGATACACTGTGACGGTGCAAGGTTATGGAATGCATCGGCTGCGACGGACGTTAGCCTTAAGCAATACTGTCAGTATTTCGATACCGTTTCAATGTGTGTTTCAAAGGGACTTGGGGCACCGGTTGGAGGAATCTTGGCAAGTTCTAAATCAAAAATAAAGCGTGCTAGATGGTTGAGAAAACAGCAGGGAGGTGGTATACGACAGGCAGGAATCTTGACAGCAGCAGCAATGGTTGCACTCAAAGAAGTCTGGCCAACAATGAAGGAAACGCATGCAAGAACCAAAAAGTTAGCGATCGATTTGAAATTAATTGGAGTTGTTCCACAAGTTCCGGTGGACACGAATTTTTTCTTTATAGATGCCAAAAAGTCGAACCTTGACATGGGTCTCCTTCTGGAGCAGTGCGAGAAACATAATGTCAAATTGATGGACGAGAGAATATCCATGCATCACCAAATAACTGATGAAGCAATAGAAAACTTAAAGACAGCAATTATAGAGGCACAGAAGCTTTCCAAGTATAATTCTTCTTGCGATAATGGTTCAAAAATCGTGACAGGAGGCTATTCTATCACATCAAAAATGAATGAGTATAATTAGCGTAGATCTAACTAAACTGAATGAAAGTTTCAAAATAGCTATCTATTACTGAGCTCTTAATCATTCTCTATACAGTATTCGTTTCCATTTAGTTCAATTTTCGGAGGAAGTATTGTTGGTAGACCTGGATGGATGGATGATATAATAGTGTCTTGACCTCAGAAGTTTAATCTAGGGAACTTTAGCGCATTCTACTGGCCACAAATAGGAGACCTGGAAACATATCATTGCATGAGTCAGGGGATTCTTTCCTTTCGGGACCCATTACCTTTAGAGGAAGTTCAGGGCATGCCCATCAACTAGTATATAATGCGACTCTCGGTATCTTTATATCCTATTAAACAATATGGAACGAGCATGTGGTGGGTTTATCTAGAGCATTGATTGATTCACAATTGTGAGCAGAAATATCGTTTAAGAGCTGACATCGTTAGGAGGTGCCGAACTTTATTGTGTCTATAGAAACCAGCTTAGTATGAGCTCGGTAATAATTGTATCGGCAACATACACCAGAATACTCACGAGGGATTGGCTATATCTTGCACTCGCATATCTAGTTAAGAAGGAAGCTATGCTATGTTCAAATGTATTTGGGATCAACGACTCGACGCCTGTTCACAGAACACTCCGGCAGATTGACTTAAATCAAATTGTTACATACAGGTCAGATATTGAATCAATTCAAAAATTGAGTGATGAACTTATCCCGGAGGTTAAGCTTCCTTATGGGCACGCTAAGCTTCCATTGTGGCGGGCATTTGTTATTGGCAAGTCTTGTGAAGAACTGGTTTTGGTCTACGATCACTCTATTGCTGATGGAATATCTGGAGTTTTATTTCATGAAAAACTCTTAGAGTCTCTCAACAGGCATGACCCTGATTCAGAAGCTACGAGTAATCTCATTTCTTGTGGCAATACCCAAATCCCTCCTCGAGTAGAGGACGTGTTCGACTTGAAGCCTTCTTGGACATTCCTAGTCAATTCCAAATATAGGTCTTTTATGGATTGGTTCCAATCAATCCATACTTGGACTGGGAAACCACCTATTGTCCCAATGGCATCAAGGACCCTGTTTTCGAAATTCGATTCCGAATTTTCTCGCAACTTACTCTGCTACTGTCGTGAACATAAATTCACAATTACTTCCTTGATATATGCAGTGTTAATGAAATCAATCGGGAGCATGTTAGTAGATATTCTCGACGACGGCGCCCAACTTATTTTCACTTGTCCTGTGAATGCTCGAAGATATGATGAAAGCAAGTGTATCGAAAAGACGATTGGGAACTATGTCTTCCAGTTCTATAAGAGATTTCCTTTGAAGGATAGAGAAGCTTCTGTGGCTACAATTGCTTCCGACTTCAACCAGGATCTCAAAAGTCAAACAAAGAGTCCAACAGTAACTCGCTATTCAGTTGGCTTCCTCTCTCGTGTTGATGTCAAGCAGTATCTGCTAGATGGACACAAATCTGGCGTAAGGGGTGAAACAGCTGAAATCTCTAAATCGGAGCATTTCAATTTCAGCAGGGAAAGAATGTTGGGATAACCGATCTTAACTTTGCTCAAGGCGTGAGTACACCAGGAGCTTTTGTTACTATGAATCTAGTTGGAGTAACGATGGACCTATAGCTGGGTCTATTTCAGTTGCTGGAGATGATCTTGATTCTTCAATATGCTTTGCTCTCAGAGGCCGGCTACTTAAAGTGCTGCATGAATTAGTTCAAACTTAAGTCTATATGCTTCACGTGGATTTATAACTGATTGTTAGAAATGATTATTATTATTAGTATGTGTCTTCCAGAGAGATACTGTGTTACAGAAAGAAGCTAAAACTGTAAAAGAAAATTGTAACAGAGGCTCATAATGACATCTGGGCTGCCCCGCAAATTTTCTATTCGTAAATAAGTTCCCAAAGGGGGAAATTGTGGAGAATCTACAATGAGTACGCATTTCCGATCACGGAAGCTGATCTCCGGCCAGTAAAATGAAGCAGTACGCTGATCTCAGATTATGCAGTGCGAAACGGGAAGCTTTTTCCGAGTGTAGCAATATGGTTCGAGAGATATCAAATAACCCATAAACAACCAACAACCAAAGCTAACCATAATGTCTTATGACCCGAGTACTATCTGTAAATTTTTACTCGGAATGATTCTACTTTGATCGACTGGTTAGTCACAAACACCTAGCAATAGGGCAAGGCTACAACAGATAGCATCTCGTTGGCTGATCTCTCTGTATTTGGAAATAATTTCCGAGATATCGAAAATGTTTTGTTATCACGGCAAAACTTGCTCGGAAATTTTTCAAAGGCCCACTGGTATCCAACTTTGCCTTCAGATAAACAGATAAGATAAACTACCTGCGGTTGTATGGCCCGAGTGATTTCTACTACCCCACTTAGGTTACTCCATTCTACCCCGCTACTTGACGAGCTACTTGACGATAGGATCTCCAGAACCTTCGAATTTATTGATACATATGATTTTAATATGTGTCAATGACATATAAGAATCATAAATGTTGTCTATATATTTTCTTTCCTTTGATAGATTTTAATAAATCTTAATATTCTTGGTTGGTGCTGTGAGAGAACGCTTATCGGTGGTGCCTGCATACGAATTATCTGTACTAGCCATTTCTGTTCCGAGCGTGACATCATGGATAAGATCTGCAGGAGATGCCGCAAATCTAATGGGGTACATAAGAGATGGATGCTGCCGTAAATTTTTGTTTCAAGTCGCTACACGAAATATGACCCCGCGAGAAAAAGATAATACCATAAGCGAGCTCAATGAGCTCCATCAAACTGAAACCTTAGATAAGGTTGTTCAGGAAGGAACCTTGTTCGAGCTCGACGATACTGTTCTGACGAGAAAGATTCAACTGGTAAATGAGGCTATGAACGAAATTGGGTTCACGCCATACCACATGAAGCTTTTCTGCTTGAATGGCATGGGGTATGCTGCGGACTCATTATTAACATTGATGCATTCAGTGGCTCAGGCACAAATCAATAAAGAATTCCATCAAGATTTTGCATGGGTGGTTACTGCTGATTATATTGGATTATTTGCTGGTGCCTTATTTTGGGGCTTTATATCGGACATCATTGGCCGAAGACTCGCTTTCCATACTACTTTATTTATCACTGCCATTTTTGCTATGGCCACTGCTGGTGGTATGACCTACGGTGCTGTGTGTACCCTCGGTGCTTTTTCTTATTTTGGAGCCGGGGGAAATTTAGTTTTGGATTCTGTGACATTCTTAGAATTCTTGCCTTCCAACAAACAGTGGATGATTACATTTATGGCCATGTGGTGGGGTCTCGGGCAATTGATTCCTACAGGTGCTTCATATGGTTTGATTCCTTCCCATAGTTGTGCAACATCTGAAGGTTGTACTAGGTCTCAGAACATGGGTTGGAGGTATGTTTATATCGTTAGTGGTGGTGCAGTACTAGTCGCAGCTTTGTTGCGAATATTTGTGATTCGAATGTGTGAAACTCCTAAGCACGACTTGGCAAGTGGCCATGATGAGCGAGTTATAGAAACCCTCAACAGAATAGCTGCTTCGGGAGGGAGAATCAACCCACTTGCCTTAGAAGCCCTGCGTTCTTGTGGTGTTGTCAAGAATGATACCTCAAAGAAAAGTTTCTTGCAACTTCTTAATCCTTCGGATGCATTTGCTGCCTTTGGTAGGAACGTAAGGGGTGTGTTTGCCACTAAGCTGCTGGGCTATTCTATGGTCCTGAATATGATATCATGGGCGCTTACGGGTCTATGTTTTTCTTTGTTTTCTTCTTATTTGCCAACGTTTCTTCAAACAAGAGGGGCAAAGCTAGGAGATGGATCTCTAGAAGAGACTTTTAGAGATAACCTTATTGTCGCTACTGGAGCTATAGTTGGACCCCTTCTAGCAACTCCGTTAGCAATGTATTGGACAAGACGAGGAACACTAGCCACTGGTGCAGTGCTTACGATGACTTTTATGTTTGCCTATACCGCAGTGAAAACATCGTCTGGAAACTTGGGTTTTAACTGGGCAACAAATACATTTCTCAACATGTACTATGGAACCTTATATGCGTACACTCCAGAGGTCATGCCTTCCAACCATCGATCAACTGGTAATGGACTGGCAGTAAGCTGTGGGAGAATAATGAGTGCTATCGCTCCTGTGATTGCCTTTTATGGAAACGCGGCAACTTCAGTCCCAATTTATGTAATGGCTTCTTGCTTTGGTGTTCTTGCAATTATTTCGGTACTCTTCCCGTTCGAAGTCAAGGGGCGAAATTCCATGTGAATGACAAGAATATACGTCTAAAGTCTGTATATGTATCCTGCTTAATCAGACATGTCTGTATTTTCACTATTAATA
This sequence comes from Sugiyamaella chiloensis, assembly GCA_030578775.1. Lineage (NCBI taxonomy): Eukaryota > Fungi > Ascomycota > Dipodascomycetes > Dipodascales > Trichomonascaceae > Sugiyamaella > Sugiyamaella chiloensis. Next base: position 141,989 of record JAKTZE010000018.1, on the reverse strand, counting down.
AAAAAAACAAAAATCGCGGTTATTTTGATCGAGACCAGCTTATATACAAAAAGAAGCATCAATCAACTCTATCAAGCAATTAAAATACTGTATAAGCAGCGACTTCATCCTTTCACACGTATGCAACATAATCCAGAATTTGAGACTGCCCCTTCCAACTACTTATAACATACTTCAATGACTGCTCTAATGATATTGCTCCCATCTTGATCAAACGTTTGATATAGAACTCAATTTTCAATCTGTCAATTTTATCAATGCAACAAGTTCCACAGAGTACCAGAGTGGAATGAACTGTGAACAGTCTGATGTCACTCCATAAAGGATCATCGTTTGTCTCAATCTCAATATCAACGTCAAATCCATCTTTTGTAAAATCCACAAAGTGAAAAAATTGACAGGAGTCCAGCATCTCTTTAACCAATTTTTGTACAACGAGTGATTCAATAGAATGATTCATGAAGTGTTTGTCAGTAAGGACCTTCAAAAACAAAGCTTGAACATGTAGCTTATGAGAAATGTCAAACCAAGAGAATACCATGCCGTGAACCTCTGCAAACGATGCGCGAGGTAAGGTGTATCCACATAAGCTCTTGGGATGATATGGATTTTCGTCATCAATGATCCCATTCCGGGTTACAAAACATGTCTCATTAGAGGAGTGGATGAGATGCATTAGTCTCATTAAATCGTCGGTGCAAGCACAATCAACTTTATCTTGCCTTATTTTAAGAGAAATCTTGGCAAACTCTGCAAACAAATTAACTGTCTTGGAAGTATATCCCAAGAAAACATTATAGCCATCAGGCATGACTAGACCAAGTTTCATGCCTAGTTTTATATCATGAGGATCAAGAACACATGTCAGAACCTCGTTAAGCTCCTTCTCGCAGCTGATTATACCACCTAGAGGATTGCTAGTGATTGCCAGTAATTCAAATGACACAAACCAAGTGGAAGAAAGGATGATAGCAGCACTACTTTTCCGGTAGTTGCTGACATATTTTCGAAATAGCAAATTGGCTCCTCTTAAGTGAGCTCGCCATTCGCCATTAACTACACACGCCGAATCAGCAACTAGAACTAACACTGTCAATATCAGAGGCTCAATGAATTCAGAAACTGAATCATTAACCTCAAAAATTTGTGTCAGCCCGGTTAAACACTGCGTCAAGTAATATCTCCTAAAATCCTCGTCCTCGCTGGTATTATAGACAAAGTGCTCATATCTGGCAGTTGTAGAAAGAATTGCGTTAAGAAGGAATGGGAATCTTATCGCATGGCTCGTTAACGTGTTGTTACAAACGCTGCGAGCGCCATTAGATAAAGGCATCAACCATAAAGAGTACTTTTCATAGAATAGTCTCAAATAGTTCTTTTGCTCATTACCTTCAAAGCATGATATAAGCTGCTCGATTTGAGCCTCCTCATCTTCTTTATCTTCATCAAGAATTCTTTCAATCTCAACCTTGGCTGATTCATATTCGGGGTATTTCTGCTCAAACAACATGTTTTCGATATCGAAGGACATCATATCGTTTAAATCATGGGCCAGTAACGATGCATCTTTGAATAATATCTCATCGAGATCTGGACTTGAATACTCACCAAAACTGCTAATGTAATTGTCACTTAGAGCCTGAGACATTGGAGAGTCACCTTCATCCATAATAGCGTTCGAAGGCAAGTGCCTCGATAAGGTATTGGAGTTTAAAACTTCATCTGGATGTGCATTTCTAATTTCACTCTCTTCACTAACTTCATTATTAATGGCCGTCTTCAGCGTGTTGCTTCCATGATGCTCTGAAATGTCACTGCTAAGTGCCTGCTGCTCTCTTGTGTCGATCCTGAAATTGGCAACGTAATCACTTCGGTACTTGTTCTGATCTTTTCTAATACTATGACTATTTTCAGGAGCTAATGGTGTCGCATACGTAGAGATTTGGCTGGGTAGAGTGTCGTTACGTAAAATCACCGTTCTATGAGCACTGAACTTGGCCTCTTGAATATAAGAGCAAGTCTTTTTGGATCTGGTGCATTTCACACATACTGGCTTTGTTTCATCACACTAAAGATATTAGATGCTACATTTGAATATGAATAACAGTAACCAACTGTTTCAATCTACAAGTTATACTTACTTTGAGTTTTCTCTTTTTGCACTCTTGACAGCCTTTGGAGCTGTATTTCTGACGCTTTGATATGGGTCTTACACTGTTGGGCCTGGATCGAGGTGAAATGCCGGTAGTCATAGCTGATCGTATTACAATATCCTTCAATGGTTAGTTGCTTCAGTGTTAACCTTCATCCCTTAAATAGATGATATGAGATTGAAGTCCCGTTTTGTTGAAATAGTTACAATGCTACTAGTTTAACTCGCGTATGTTGTAAGATCAAATACTGGGGAAGTTGCCGCACAGTTACTAGGCGAGAGTGATTGTTATCATATTCTTGCTCTCAATACAGTTTTGGAATAATAATATATAAATAAATAATAAATATATATCAATGAGAGGAAATGTCCTTTTTATTACATATATCGATTTGATGTTTGTCAAGGTTGATGCCTTCATACAGATCACCGAAGACGCTATGCTACGTAACATAAAATATGCGTAACTCCTCACTACTGCAGACATTCAATAATATAATTCTAATGATATGAAAAAGTGAACTTCACTATATTATTATACCTTTTACTCGACTTAGGATGACATAGTAGGGTCTCCAAGGGCAGCAGCAGACTGATAGTCACTGAAGTCATATTCAACGTCGTAATCTTCCTCATCAATATCACCATCTGAAAGGTCAACATCTCTGATATTTTCACCCTCATCTTCCTCTTCTGCAGTAAAACCATAATCTTCCTTTTTGATATTCTTCCATGCTGCAATGGTTTGTCGTCGGGTGAGGTAGAACGGCAGCTTGGATAATGGCACACAGCCATTGTCAGTTACTTCCACTGTTTGACCAAGAGAACTTGCAGTATCGGTTGCTTTATCCATCAAAATGATATGAATAAAGAATACCATGCCCTTTTTGGCAATGACATCTTGCCCTCGCACAAACATCGGGAAGTCCATCCAAGTAGGAGAGAACGTGGCACCCAAGCTGTAGCCACAAGAATTGAACCTCTGGTCTCTGAAACCATTTTCATCAGCTACTTTTGCATAGGCTTCAAAAACATCGCCAATAGGATGGCCTGGCTTGAGTGCTTCCAAGCAAGCAGTCATCTGAAGCTTATTTACCTCATGCATTTCACGAGCCAGCTTAGTGATGCCTCCAATTGGAATCGTTCTCATCAAGCAGGCATGGTAATGCTTATAAACAGCGGCATGTTCAAGGGTCAATTGTCGCTCAATCTGGTCTTTACCAGCGGAGTATCGAGTCAGAACTGCTTTGTTACCAGATACGAGAATATTTTCATTTGCTGGATCGTCTCCTCCACCTTCATAACTTGTTCCTACAATTTCTCTCCACAAGTCCCCTTCGTAAGCGCCAGGTTTGGCTAATTTCAATGCCCGAATTAAGGAAAAGTCTGCTAGATAAGCAGCTTTTCTGACTTGGCGCATCTCTGCTTCCGACTTGACAATCCTCAGCTCCTTATTAAACAAATTGCTATGATCTACTAAGGTGCAAACACCATTGAGAGCTTTGTCAAGCAGTTTCCCAATTCGGTGAGACAAAGTGCAAGAATCGGGTTCATATCCAATTCGCTGTGAGGCAGAATTGATGCCAAATTCCTTTAAAACTTTTGGAACAAGCGACACCGGATTGCTTCCTGCATCATCAGATCGAATCAGCACATCTTTCTGTTCAAGAATAGATGTATAGAGCGCCTGTCGAAGGTCAGGGATTCTGGTGATCAACTTCATGCTGCCATCAATATGAAAATACATTGCCTGGAAGAATACATAACCAAATGTATCAAAACCAGTAAAGTAGTACAGAGATTCCTGCTTGGTCACCAAAAACCCATCAAGATTTTCTCGTTTCATGAGCTCCAAGGCTCGCTCTCTTCGTTCCTTCAGCTCCTGCTCGGAAAAATGCAGAGTCTTCTTAAATGGCTTAGCTTTCTTAATAGTCGCAGTCATATCTACTGTGGAAACTTGTTACGTTAATTTCTTGAGGAGAGTCAAAAGTAGTTTACTTTGAATTGATTCCATCCTTCGTATGCGCTCTTATATATACCTGCTTTATCATGATATGAGAGAACCGGAGATCTTTGCGATCTCCTCTTGCCCTGATAGATGATTTCCAACATTTAGTACAGAAATGGCCATAAGTTCCGATGTTGTTCTCCAAATTTCAAGCTAAGCTTTTAACCAGCTTATAAAACAGTTATTATTGAGCCACAGCGAAGGAGCGTGCATCGAGCTGCATCAGAGAGCATTAGTGTGCATTAGCGAGCTGATTAGCGCCATCACGTGACTGGGTAAGTGTTTGAACAGTATGGTCCGCATGCGAGAGTAGCCGCGGAAATGGCCGTCGGGCTATCGCTCGGAAATTGTAGCCTAATCCAGACTATCTTCACTTGTGTATGTTTGCTTTTGCAAGATCAGGGGAACTTGCTGCGAACCGGGTCAATCAGATATGCTGAAGAACACGAGTACTTTGGATCTGACATGGAGACAATTGGTCTCTCTTCACCCGTATGTCCGAATACATCAAAAAATAGTACTGACTAATGATCGACGTGCGTTCCTAGCTAGCCACATTGTGCATAATGGCATATATAGCACTTTCTGCGGCAGTCAGATCTATTCAAGCTACCATTCAGGTGTCAAATATGTCAACGACCATTGAGAGTCCTACGGGACATAAAATCACCATCAAGACTGGCTTATTCATTAACAATGAATTCAGGCCTTCTAGTGACGGGTCACAGATCACTACACCGGGTCCTGCGACAGGACATCCATTGGCAACAATTAGTACTGCCAATGCTAAGGATGTCGATGACGCCGTGGCTGCAGCTAGAGCAGCATTCGAGACCAGTTGGGGCAAGAAGAGTTCTCCATCTCAACGAAGTGCAATCCTTCGGAAATGGGCAGACTTAATTGAGGCCGATATTGAGAATTTAGCAGAGATTGAGAGCCTTGATAATGGCAAGCCAATATGGATGGCTCGAGATGTCGATATAGTTGACAGTATTGGGTGTTTCAGATACTATGCTGGTCTGGCAGACAAAATAGAGGGTCGTACTATTGAGCTGGAGGAAGGCGTAAAGATGGCGTTCACTCGGCTGGAACCAATTGGTGTGTGTGGACAGATCATCCCGTGGAATTATCCTATTCAAATGTTTGCATGGAAGGTTGCACCTGCTTTAGCAGCTGGTAATACTGTTGTCATCAAACCTGCTGAGCAAACTCCGTTGAGTGCTTTACGATTAGCTGAGCTTTCTGTTGAAGCAGGCTTTCCTCCTGGGGTGCTCAATGTGATCAATGGTGTCGGTGCAATAACTGGACAGGCCATTTCGAGCCACATGAACATTGACAAAGTGGCTTTCACTGGTTCTTCTTTTACTGGTAGAAAGATCATGGAGTCTGCTGCCAAGAGTAATCTCAAGAAGGTCACCCTCGAACTGGGCGGCAAATCCCCTGCCGTGGTATTTGCTAATGCTGATATTGAGCAGGCTGTCAATTGGGTATCTACAGGAATTCTTTTCAATCATGGACAAGATTGCTGTGCAAGCTCTCGTTTATTCGTCCAAGACACAATCAAGGATGAATTCATTGCGAAGCTTAAGCATAATTTCGAAACACTAGTTATGGGCGATCCTTCCGACATCAAGACCTACCTTGGCCCTCTTGTTTCCCAGCAACAGCAGCAAAAGGTACAAGGATTCATCAAGTCTGGTATCGAGGAAGGAGCTATACTGATTACTGGAAGTGAGCATCGATTAACTCAATTAGATGCCAGGTTAAAAGACGGGTTCTTCGTGGCCCCTACCATCTTTGCGGACTGCAAAAAGGGAATGAAGATTGTCGAGGAAGAGATTTTTGGACCAGTTCTCACTGTTCAAACTTTTAGTACCGAAGAAGAAGCTGTTAGGAAAGCTAATGATACCGCTTTTGGTCTCGGAGCCGGTGTATTTTCTTCAGATGCTTCGCAGTGCATGCGTATGGTCCACGCTCTAGAAGCGGGAACGGTGTGGTGTAACCAATACATGGCGCTGAGTAACTCAGTTCCTTTTGGAGGCATGAAACAGTCTGGATTTGGTCGTGAACTTGGTATTGAGGGCCTGAAGGAGTACACTCAGACAAAAGCAGTGCATTGGAACTATGGTGAAAAGATCAGCTGGCCCATTGATGGAACCACCTAGATATAACATAATTAATGTTTATACCCCAGCATAGAATATAATAAAATTTATGTACGTGATTATGGCCAACTTGTCGATAGAGTATACATGGATTCGAAAATCAGTCTTCCCAAAACGCCTATTTCTGTAACCAATCTGAGCTCGCTGCAAAACAAATCTGACATTGAAAGTATTATGCTACAATATTTCTACTGTGTATCTTTCTAATGTATATATTTCTACTGTGTATATATTTCTACTGTATATCAATTCCAACTATATTAATATGAATTATGAATCATTGTCCAAAAGAGAATGACTGGTTACCAGGAATACTCGGTGCCATCATACAGAATGAATTTACCATTCTTGTCTTTTCCTGCGCCATCAATGACCTGAACAATTCCAGAAACACTGGTATCCAAAGAAATCAAAACCGATTTAAGCATATTACCAAGGCCAGCATTAGCCTTGGTGGCCTTTTCAACAGTTGCATTACCTAATTCGGTTGACACGAGTCCCGGATGCCCAGCAATGAAGATAAAACCTTCTTCGGCGTGTTCGTTGCTTAGCTCCTTGATTGTATAGTTAAGCGCAGCTTTGGATTGACCATAGGCAGAAACAGGAGCAGGTAGGTATCCACCAATGGATCCCATAATACTAGAAGTAAAATATACCTTCTTGGTATCCTTCTTCTTAAGTAATGGATAATATGCCTTGACCAGGAAAATGGGACCTAAAGTGTTAACCTTGTAGTGAGTCAACCAGGTTTGTTCAGATGCATCTAGAGCGGGTCCAAATGCATCTTCAAGACCAGCGTTGGCAATGAGAACATCTACACCTTCAGGCGAGAGCTTATTAACCTCGCTTGCAGTGAGTGCTGCGTCCTCAATTTTTGTCGCATCATATTTCAGTACATGGACGTTAGGATGTTCCTTAACCCATGCCTGCAGATCTGTTGCCCCAGCGGGAGATCGAGCAGTAGCAAACACCTTGGTATTAGGTCTAGAACTGTATTTCTTGACCAATTCAAAGCCAATTCCTCTGTTTCCACCTGAGATCACGTATACTGTAGTTGCCATTATGATTGTTGATTGTAGTTCTGTAATTATACCGATTTTGAGATAGCGAACACAACCACCTTTTATACTTTCCACCAGAGTATATGCAGCCTCATGTCCGTGGGAGTTGTTTAATAAATTGTGGCTCATTACAAATATGCGATAATAAATAACTTACCGCTTTAGGATTCGAGCCGGATGCGATGCCGGCCAGGGCATTGGATAAGTTACCTACTGTACCAACAGGACATTGAGGACAAGCTGGATTCTGATCTCGGCAACCCAATATCAACGGGTCCAACATGTTTCTTAACTTACTTTGTGTATAAGATGAATTTAAAGAGCTAGATTTAACTTTGACAATATACGATGTTATCGTTTTTAATTGGATTGAGCTCGATGGCCTTGGATCTTGCTGCAACATGGGTTGTCACGACCAAGGGCCCGCCGCACCTCCGTGGCTTTCAGCACAGAAGTATTGAGACTCTCATGTAATCAGAATCTAATTCGTTACATAATTGGTATATAAATGTAGTTAATAGCGGACATGAGTAAAGAGCGATATTTTCATCGCCGCGGATCCATGGGTGAACAAACTTCAATACCAAATTACAAATGTGTGGAGCCCACCCCGTTGACTAAAAACCATCACTTGACTAGCACCGAAAAGCGGAGCTCCGCTGCGAGGTTATCGCTTGGGTACATTAGGACCCTCGCTTCAGTTATATATAAACTCATTCACCAGGTATGTCTTTAATAAATTCCACCAAATAAACTATACTCCTGAAGCTCGTTCCTTCTTATCAGTATAATTATCTATACCCAAAAAAGATCGAAATGTTGTCGAACTCATGGAAGAGCTCAACAGGTAGTTACAGGTTTTCTAGATTCCACAATGTGGCCCAAGGGAGTTCATAAACATGTCCAGTGAAAGAGAAAAGAAAGAATTACTAGTTACGAGCGGTCCAATCGAACATTGACTCGTCAAAATCTGCTGAATTATTGTCGAGATGATCCCAGAGATGATGGAGGCGTTCTATTGAGTTTGATACCACAGTGATACCACGACGGTCCATGCCATAAAGTCCCTCCAGGAATGCATTTCGGAGGTATCCAGAAGGCGAACATGCTGCAGCAAACACAAGGGGCCAATGGCATCCTAGCGAACACGATTTATAATAAGGAATAGCTATAGCTGTCTCAGCGAGCTCTTCCACTATGGCCTGAACCCTTGGAGAATACACGTACTTGTGTAAGAGAACCACGTTAAAGTAAAGCTTAAGAGCTAACAAAAAGCATTTGTTGGCATTTTTAATAGAGACTCGAAGTCTAAGGTCTTTAATCGATGACAGATCCAGCTTTTCGTTTTCTATCTGGGCCAATCTAGCTAGAAGATTCAGCCCTACTTCTTCGTACTCATCTGGCACGGCAGTGAACAGACAACGAAACCCACTCATATTGATGTTGTGACGCATCTGTATCTCTTTTATAACATTCATAGTTTGAGTCATCAGTGGAACAACACTGGAAGAATATCCTTTCACAACATGAAATGACCCTATTAGTAAGTTGGGATTGTGAACATGCCTATTGAATATCGATTTGTGAGCTGCATCGTCAGTAGAAGATCTGTGGATTAGAGAACCTCCTTTGGGGGCAGAGATCCAAGCAATAGACTCGTTCAGGCTGAACCAGTCTTTGGACATTTTGTAGACATTTATAGCTGCATTTAAGACTTCATCATCTTCTCTGGGGTCTAGAGTTTCATACAAGCTGTCCAGTCTCTGAATAAGTGCAAATGTACCTTGTAAGTGTAATCTCCACGAATCTGATTTGCTCGCAGAAAATACCGAGCTGAGAAGGAAGACACATGTTACAAAACAAGCCAACTCGACAAAGGAATCAGAAACACGGATCCGTTCCATCAGTATACAAATACACGCACTCAGGTTAGATGCCCGTATCTCTTCCCAAATTTTATTTTCTCGGTTATAGGCATCCCAGATGGCATTAGCAGCTGTACCAAACACTGTGTGGTGGATGATGGAATGAGATGGAGCTAATATTTTCAGCCATGTTACAAATGTGTTGTCGTTATCATCCTCCACCCACAGGTAGTTTGCCAATCCTTTAGCCAAACGATAGTAAGTCCAAACATAGCGTTGGAGCTTGGGATGAGTTCGCGGTAATTGCGGGTTACTACCCAATGGATCATTTCGTTGCAACCAGGCAACACGATCCACCGACGAAATCGTGTACCAATCAAAGTCTGGTGGGCACAGCCCACTATCCCCTTCACCTTCGGGCTCGAACTGTACTGGTTGGTCATCATGGAATAATTGTAATAGCTCATGTCCTTTTTCGTGATATTGCAAGTCTACTGGGTAATTGTCGTCTCCCAAAATCACTGCCAAATAAGCCCCAATGCTGTTGGATTCGTTATCATCACCCGAACCATTTAGCGAGCTTTCATCTTCGTTGAAAATAACTTCACAAGAGACATCATCCACTCTAACTACTGTCTCGTTATTCACAGGCCTCACTGTTATTTGTGTAGATCGCAATCGCCTTTTCTTCTTTGGACGACTAGTCAGCACCTTGAAGCTGTCAAAACTGCATTCCAATTTGCTCCGAGCACAATTGCTGCATTTAGGGTTTCCCTCATCACATTTCAAGTGTCGTCGTTTACAATTCTGACATCCTGAACGTCTGTAGTGATCCATGAGAAATAACCGTCGGCAATTTCTGTCAACTGATAAGATAGGGTTTCCGATTAGGTGGGGAAGCTTATCGGGCAGATAAGCTTGGTGGAGGTGAGGCTTGGTGAGATCATATTATGCACAAACTGTCAGAAACTAGTCCAGAAAAAGCAAACATTGTGCTATCATACATTTCTGACGACAAGAAAGATAAACAGAAAGGCCAGCAGAAGGGAGAAATGGATGAGCTGTTGCTACTAGTGGCGAGATTAGGTACTAGCAGTCGCATGATTTATCAGGGCTACGTTTGGATTGTTTTAGACATCAGAGCTAATGTTTCTCGTTCCGTTATCTTAAAGGAAAAAAAAAATTTAAGGACAACTTCTTTTATAGTCCACTTCAAAATATCACAGCTATATTGAGATGAAATATATAATATTGATGCGTTTGAACTGCTAATTAATCTCAATTGATGCACAGATCGCCTTAGTGAATAATGATAAAGTAATTGCAGCTAATGAATTCACGTGTACCTTATTACAATAAAATTGCAAATATAAGAGCAAGAGACAGTCAAATCAAACCTTATTAAACTTAGATTGAAGAGAATTGAGCTAAGGAAACTAATAACCTTACCAAAGTTAATCAGGCGCCTTACATTGTTATCTACATCTCTATTAGTAGTATCGGTTTAACCCGGCCTTGACACAGGTATGATAGAGGGACAAAGGGTTAGCCCATGAAAACAGAGAAGCTTAGTGCTTCTAAACAAAGATTGAATTAAATCTTGGTAGTACTCTCTCTTCTCCGGGCCGCCGAATAGGTCAATTGCATTGCTAATCTCGCTAAATGCAGATAAGCTATATAACTTAATCGTTATCTTTGTAATTGTGTTGATATGATTTGTAAGTTTGAATTTCAACCGATATTGATCTAATGAATCGATATTGTTCGGGATTTTAACCCTTTTGGGAACGAAACCTATCTCCGCATCAGCCTCTACCTGGGCTCGGAGTTTTGCCCCTATCTGGGAATTCTAAATACGAAATCGAGAACAGGCATGCATATGTTCACGTCACTTACACTTGTCTTCGGCTAGGCAGCAACATTATTGGTAGTTATCCGTAATGATAACCCTATCCACATGCATAGAAATAGGATCCCCAGATTAGATGGCGAGTGGCTTCGGAGATAGTTGGGGCGTACGTTGCAATCGTAGTCATAAGCTAGAAATGTGTACATGGACGTGAAAGTTTTATTAAGACAGTGAGAGCAATTGTCTACCAACATTAACATTTCGAATTAATAAAACTAATAATATGGATATGAAGATATTAGAAACTTATAACTCCTTTTCCACAACAATAACATTAGCCTCTTTATCAAGCTCAACCCCATCGATGTATTCTTCATATCCGGTAAGCCCATATCTTACTCCATGAGCCTTGCAGTTCAGAATATATTCAGCTTGAACTGCAACCGGGAAGATATAATGGAGAAGAGCAAAAAGTATAAAGCTAATAACAAACCCAAGGACATAGCATAGATCGTAGAGATGAGAAGCGGCAGCTGGGACTGTGATCCCCGGGCTTACAGATGCCACGAATCCTGCAATAGTTGGAGCAACACCAGCAAAAAATGCTACAAAGGCTCTCCAGTTGATTCCATAATTATACCAGTAAATTGACTCCTTTGAACCTAAAAACATATCTTTGACTTTGAAGAATCTGGTGAAAACGATAAAATAAGATGAACAAAGTATGCCAGTCATTGGTCCCAGAAACACCGCGTATGATCCAAGAACGTTAATAAACGTGTTTGCGGTTCCCAGTAAATACCAAGGACATGCAGCAACAGAGAGCGCGCACATAATAAATGCACCTCTCCTTAAGTTCAGATATTTGGGTGCAAAAGATGCAAGGTCTAGACCTCCCGCCATAACATTTCCAGGAATATTAATTCCAATCTGAACTATGATCCAAGCAAATGCACAGAAAAATGTCGCAGCTCGTGATCTAGAACCTCCATGCTGCTGAATCTGTAACAACAGAAGTGGCGGATTCCAATATGCCGCTCCATACCTATCAGTCGTGGCAGCGGTGACAACAATTCCGATAGTTGCACACACGATAGCTGTAATTGGGAAAGCGGTAGCCTGTGCAATTACAGCTCGGTGTTCTGGATATTTAGCCATACGAGTGAAATCAGACTGGTTTAATATACCTGCAGCGATGGAACCAATGACCGTCATGATTCCACTGCACATTGCCCAGCCGAGTTCTGCACCATGAAGTTCGTGTGTTCCATTTAATTGCCCACCCGCGAAATTTCCATCCATTGTGGCCAATGCCCATATAAACATCGAAACTTGGCATCCAAACACAAATATTGTAGCATACTTGAAGAGTCTCATTAGCTTCTCAGGTGGGATCAATACAAAGGGCAGTGACAACAAGGAGAAAAAAATGTAACACATGAATTGGCCACCTGTCATTCCCACACTTGGAGCGAATGTATGTTCGCCTACTTTATCGAGGCTTGGCCAGATAGCCCTCAAACAAACATATAGACAGAGAGCCCCAGTGAATCCTTGTGTGGAATACCACACGACACTCAAGAGGCATCTGTTCAATAATGGGAACCAAGCTCCATACATTCCCCAACAAGGTCGGCAGTTAATTGGGAATCCAGTATGATAATATGCACCCATCATTGAATTCAGAGTGCAAAACAATGATGCCAACAGATTGCCTACAATAATGCAAATAATAGCTTGCCACCATTTAAGGCCCACTGCTACAAGACTCGCACCAGTTTGCCAAGAAGCGGTGTTCATATTTACCAAGATCCACAGCTCAATGAAGTGCCGGGCCTTCCACTTCCTTCGACCTTCCTCAATAGGCATCAAGTCCCTATTGATCCATCGACTGGGCTCCTCGCCCTGCTGCTTCTGAGAAAGCTCCAGCTTGTGCAAAATCCCCATATTATCGTAAATAACTCTCGATGCAGAAGCTGAAATCATAGTTGCATTTTGAGGTCTTTATAAAGTCGGTGCATAACCGAGATTTACGATAAGCACTTGGCATAGATCATGCATAAGAGAGGCCTGAGCGCTGCATGTTGCTCCTTATCGATAACGCAGGAAGATCATTTCCTAACTAGGTAAAAATCCCGCTGCAATGTTCATTTCGAGTGACGGAGTTACCGAAACATATGATCACCAGTAAATTAAATTGATAGGCGAATTGAAGAAATTCCCAATTGAGGGATAAAAAGGTAGACTGGTTCCACTAGTGTGATGCTTACTTGTAAGAAGATAAACTGAAATGGTGTCTATGGAATCGTCCTTAAAGGACAACTATATTGTTGGTGTGGATGTCGGTGGGACTAATACCGATGCTATCGTTTTAGATGGAAACCGTATGGATAATGAGAAAAGAGGTATCGTCGCTGCATTTAAGCATCCAACAACTGCCAACGTTACCGAGGGCATCCATAATGCCATAGATGAAGTGATACGTCGGGCCAAAATTAAGGGAGCTCAAGTATCAAGTGTGACAATTGGAACCACCCATTTTATTAATGCAGTTGTTGAGAAGGACAGCCGAAGATTGGCCCGGGTAGCTGTCCTTAGGTTGTCATCCTCATATACGGGGGAAACTCCGTCTTTCATTGACTTTCCGTCTGACCTTCGGGCCATAATAATGGGTCATGCTGCCATGCTAGAAGGGGGACTGGAAATTGACGGACGAGAGATCGCTCCACTTAACAGAGATGAGGTCTTGGAGCAATGCAAGATCATCAAAGAGAAAGGTATCAATTGCATTGCTGTTGTAGGTGTATTCTCACCTCTTGATGCAGAAGGGAAGCATGAGTATACTGTGAGAAAATGGATTCTTGATACTCTCCCAGGTGCGAACGTTGTATGCTCAAGGGACATAGGACCCATTGGACTCTTGGAACGGGAGAATGCTGCTATTTTGAATGCTGCTATTCTTCCTTTTGCGCAGCACACTATTAGAGGTTTCCGTAAAGCTATGAGTTCTATGGGCCTATCGTGTCCACTATTTCTTACTCAAAACGATGGAACACGATGTACAGCCTCCGAAGCAGCAAGAACTCCCATTAAGACATTCTCCAGTGGGCCTACCAACTCCATGGCTGGAGCTGCATATTTGGCCAACCTTGATAAGGAGAATATTAAGAGCTCGCAAGTACTTGTCGCTGACATCGGAGGAACAACCACAGATGTCTGTGCTCTGTTACCTTCTGGGTTTCCTCGCCAGGCAGCAGCATTCAATGATATCGGTGGTGTGAGAACCATGTTCAGTATGCCTGAAGTCCTATCAATTGGCCTCGGCGGTGGCTCCAAAGTGAAAGTCTCTGGTGACTCCGTTACAGTTGGCCCAGAAAGTGTTGGTCACCAACTACTTGAAAAGGCTCTTGTATTTGGAGGAGATACTCTCACTACTTCTGATATCGTCGTGGCAGCTGGGAAAGGAGATATCGGTGATGGATCAAAAGTAAAGCATATCATACCTTCAACTATAGCTGGGGCCCGTGAACGAATACAGGGCCTCTTGGAAGGAGTGATAGACAAGATGAAAACGACTGCTGGGGATGCAATTGTTCTTCTGGTAGGTGGTGGTAGTATTGTTCATATGGATGATATTAAGGGCGTTTCAAAGGTTATTTGTCCACCCTTCCATGACTGTGCCAATGCAGTTGGAGCTGCGATTGCTCGCGTAGTAGGAGAAGTTGATACGATTGAATTCTTAGAAGGGAAGGTAGAAAGTGAAGTTAGAGAGCAAGTCAAAAATAAAGCCATAGAAAAAGCAATAGAGAATGGAGCTGATCCCGATACTGTGTCAGTTGTGGAATTTGATAGCATGCCATTGCAGTATGTTACTGTTAAAGGTGCTAGAATTGTTTGTAAAGCAGCCGGCAAGCTTTCACCCTCAATGCTTTCACAAGACAAGCAAACCAATGCTTATGGATCGGAAGATGATCTAGTGAATGGTTTCAAAGAAGGTGAGAAAAAGGAGTCTACTACTGGGGGTGGAGTTGATTTCCCAACAGCTGAGACAATAGATTTTGAAACCTACAAACCAAAAGTGCAAGACAAAGTGTGGTACCCATCAGAGATAGATTTGCTGTTTATGTCAATGGGTTGCAGCATTCTGGCATGTGGTGGTGGTGGTCCAGGATACCATGCGTATCTGGCCTGCTGTAGTGCACTTCGGAAAGGAGAAGTGCTTAAGATAATAGATCCAGAGACGCTTCCCGATGATGCATTGGTCACAGCAAGTGTTGCATTTGGAGCGCCAAGTGTTTCATCAGAGCGTCTACCATCAGTTGGACAAGAAGTTGCTGGCATTGATGCCATATTGAAGTATTGTGATAATGCAAAGCTTTCGGCCCTTTTTGCTGTTGAGATAGGCGGCATGAATGGCCTTCGACCTCTATTATCAGGTGTTCACTACAAGCTTCCCGCCGTTGATGCTGATCTCATGGGCAGAGCATATCCTCGATTATATATCAATACTGCTGCAATATGTGGAGTACCCGTTACTCCAGTATCTCAGTCTGATGGAAAAGGAAATGTTTCAATGGTGACACAATGCCATGACAAAAGACGTGTTGAGAAGATCATGAGAGCTGCCTGTACTGAGATGGGATTATTCAGCAAGCTTACTATTGCACCCATGACTGCAAAGAAGCTTGCTGAAGTAGGAACTCTTCGAACTCTTTCTCTTTCGTGGCATATTGGTCGAGCGGTTTATGAAGCACGCCAGAAAAAGACTGATATTGTTGAGGCCATATTTAGGGCACAACCCGGAAAGCTACTTTATAGAGGGAAAATCGTCGATGTAGATCGAGGAGTAGGTAACGGGGGCTATACCACTGGTTCAGTCACTATAGCTCCACTAGGTGAGACAGAGCTGGAATTTGGTGAGAGATCATCACCCGAAACAAGATTACTGAAACTTCCGTTCCAGAATGAATACCTTTACTCCGGACTACAAAATTCTGATGGAACAGAGACAATCACATGCATGGTTCCCGATTTGATCAGTATCCTAGGTACTGATGGCTATGCTCTGGGAACACAGGACATTCGCTATGGACTGCGAGTCAATGTAGTGGCTTTTGTTGCTCATCCGCTTTGGTACACCAAAGAGGGACTGGAAGTGGGCGGACCGAGAGAGTTTGGCTATGATATGGACTTCAAACCACTATTGGGCCAAGATTATTACCACCCACCCTCAGTAATCGAAATGTATGGAAACTCTTCTTAATATAATTCGAGTCATGTTATATAGAACATTCTCCACTCGTACATATCTACAAATACGGATTCTTAGTAGATCTTAAATTTCATATATGAAAACAGTTAAAACTGACCTTTTGCCATAAATATTTACAACGACTATTCCTTCATTTCTTTTGCATGTAGTGCAAATGGCTGTTGTTGAACTTGCTATTATTAAACAAGATAAAGTCATGAGTACCACACACAGGAAGTACATAGTTCAAACTAATTCTGATTTTCAGCATCTGCTACTTTACGAAGAGCCCTGGTAATTATTAAAAAATAAAATAACTAATATCTGGTTTTAAAGTATAGAAGAAAATACACGGGTCGGCAATTGAACCTATAAGAATCGAAAATGGGTATAAGAAGAAAAGAAATAATTCAAAGTAGACTACTTTGAGAGTTCCTTACATTAAAAGAACGAAAAAAGTAGTCAGAATGGTAGTCAGAGAGACAATAACTCTAGAGGCTCTGGAGCTCTGGAGAACACCGGACTCTCCTCCTGCACCTCCGATCGAACTCACTTGGGGTCCACTACCACCAAAATTGGCAGAATGAACAGGGGTTTGACCATGTCCTGATGAACCGCCAACGGTCGTTTGATGGGTCTGGGCTGGTGGCTGGTTTCCCACTACTCCTGTAGAAGACGAACCAGAAGTCAAGAATCTACTGGCAGCAACAACACTACTAACCTTTCCAGTCCCAACCGGCAACATAGAACTGGGTAGAGCAACAATAACAGTTTGAGTTCCCGAGCTTCCTGGCTTGAGAGATTGGGTGATTGTAGTCGGCACAGTGATACCACTTGGACAAGTTGTGACAGTCACAACAGTTATAAGCGTCGTTTCAACAATGACGCCGCTATTGGAGGATCCGACAGGAGTTCCCACAATAACTGTCTCAGTACCAGAACCTCCAGTAGGGAAAATTGTAGTAGTGGTGGGAGAGATAATACCTGAAACACCAGTAGTTATCGTGACAACTGGTGTAGAGATAGGAGTCTCAATAATCACAGTCTCTGTACCAGAAGGTCCAGTAGGGAAGACAGTGGTAGTGGTTACAGCAGTTATTCCTGGAACACCAGTTGTGATTGTCACAATTGGTGTGGAAATAGGAGTCTCGACAATAACAGTCTCGGTACCAGAGGGTCCAGTAGGGAAAACAGTGATAGTGGTAGGTGCTGTAATACCTATAACACCAGTAGTTATAGTAACAATTGGTGTAGATATAGGAGTCTCAACAATAACCGTCTCGGTACCAGAGGGTCCAGTAGGGAAAACAGTTGTAGTGGTAGGTGCTGTAATACCTGGAACACCAGTAGTGATAGTAACAATTGGAACAGTTGGAACAGATCTGGAGGTAATAGGAGTTTCAATGATAACTGTCTCAGTTCCCGACGGACCAGTAGGGAACACTGTAGTAGTGATGGGAGCGGTAATACCTACAACACCAGTAGTTATAGTAACAATTGGTGTGGAGATAGGAGTCTCGACAATAACAGTCTCGGTACCAGAAGGTCCAGTAGGGAAAACAGTGGTAGTGGTAAGTGCAGTTATTCCTGGAACACCTGTAGTAATAGTCACAATTGGTGTAGAAATAGGTGTTTCAATGATAACAGTCTCAGTACCAGAGGGTCCAGTAGGGAAGACAGTGGTAGTGGTAGGTGCTGTAATACCTATAACACCAGTAGTTATAGTAACAATTGGCGTAGAGATAGGAGTCTCAACAATAACAGTCTCGGTACCAGAGGATCCAGTAGGGAAAACAGTTGTAGTAGTAGGTGCTGTAATACCTATAACACCAGTAGTTATAGTAACAATTGGCGTAGAGATAGGAGTCTCAACAATAACAGTCTCGGTACCAGAGGGTCCAGTAGGGAAAACAGTTGTAGTGGTAGGTGCTGTAATACCTGGAACACCAGTAGTGATAGTAACAATTGGAACAGTTGGAACAGATCTGGAGGTAATAGGAGTTTCAATGATAACTGTCTCAGTTCCCGACGGACCAGTAGGGAACACTGTAGTAGTGATGGGAGCGGTAATACCTACAACACCAGTAGTAATAGTCACAATTGGCGTAGAGATAGGAGTCTCGACAATCACAGTCTCAGTACCAGAAGGTCCAGTAGGGAAGACAGTGGTAGTGGTTACAGCAGTTATTCCTGGAACACCAGTTGTGATAGTAACAATTGGTGTAGAAATAGGAGTCTCGACAATAATAGTCTCGGTACCCGAGGGTCCACTAGGGAAAACAGTGGTAGTCGTAGGTGCAGTTATTCCTGGAACACCTGTAGTGATAGTAACAATTGGCGTAGAGATAGGAGTCTCGACAATCACAGTCTCGGTACCAGAAGATCCAGTAGGGAAGATAGTAGTGGTTACGGGAGCGGTAATACCTGGAACACCAGTAGTGAAAGTAACAATTGGAACAGATCTGGAGGGAATAGGAGTTTCAATGATAACTGTCTCAGTTCCCGACGGACCAGTAGGGAACACTGTAGTAGTGATGGGACCGGTAATACCTACAACACCAGTAGTTATAGTGACAATTGGTGTTGAGATAGGAGTCTCGACAATAACAGTCTCGGTACCAGAAGGTCCACTAGGGAAAACAGTGGTAGTCGTAGGTGCAGTTATTCCTGGAACACCAGTAGTTATCGTGACAACTGGTGTAGAGATAGGAGTCTCAATAATCACAGTCTCAGTACCAGAAGGTCCAGTAGGGAAGACAGTGGTAGTGGTTACAGCTGTTATCCCTGGAATACCAGTTGTGATTGTCACAATTGGTGTGGAAATAGGAGTCTCGACAATAACAGTCTCGGTACCAGAAGGTCCACTAGGGAAAACAGTGGTAGTCGTAGGTGCAGTTATTCCTGGAACACCTGTAGTGATAGTAACAATTGGCGTAGAGATAGGAGTCTCGACAATAACAGTCTCGGTACCAGAGGGTCCAGTAGGGAAAACAGTGGTAGTGGTAGGTGCAGTTATTCCTGGAACACCAGTTGTGATTGTCACAATTGGTGTAGAAATAGGTGTTTCAATGATAACAGTCTCGGTACCAGAAGGTCCACTAGGGAAAACAGTGGTAGTCGTAGGTGCAGTTATTCCTGGAACACCGATAGTGATTGTCACTATCGAAGTAGAAATGGGAGTTTCTACAATGATAGTTTCAGTCACGTTTGCAAACTTACCTGAGGGGATTGGCTTTGTAATCGTAACTGGAGCCGTTATTCCTGATATACCAGTGGTGATGGTAACAGTAGGAATTGAAAACAGTGAGGATGACAGTGGAAGGGGGGTCTTAATAATCACAGTCTCAGTACCTGAAGGTCCAGTAGGGAAAACAGTGGTAGTGGTTACAGCAGTTATTCCTGGAACACCAGTTGTGATTGTCACAATTGGTGTAGAGATAGGAGTCTCGACAATAACCGTCTCGGTACCAGAAGGTCCAGTAGGGAAAACAGTGGTAGTGGTAGGTGCTGTAATACCTATAACACCAGTAGTTATAGTAACAATTGGTGTAGAGATGGGGGTCTCGATAATAACAGTCTCAGTACCAGAGGGTCCAGTAGGGAAGACAGTGGTAGTGGTTACAGCAGTTATTCCTGGAACACCAGTTGTGATTGTCACAATTGGTGTAGAGATAGGAGTCTCGACAATAATAGTCTCGGTACCCGAGGGTCCAGTAGGGAAGACAGTGGTAGTCGTAGGTGCAGTTATTCCTGGAACACCAGTCGTGATAGTAACAATTGGTGTAGAGATAGGAGTCTCGACAATAACCGTCTCTGTGCCAGAAGGTTCACTAGGGAACACGGTAGTGGTGACGGGAGCGGTAATTCCTGGAACACCAGTAGTTATGGTAACAATTGGAACAGATCTGGAGGGAATAGGAGTTTCAATGATAACTGTCTCAGTTCCTGATGGACCAGTAGGGAACACTGTAGTAGTGATGGGACCGGTAATACCTACAACACCAGTAGTTATAGTGACAATTGGTGTGGAAATAGGAGTTTCGACAATAACAGTCTCCGTACCAGAAGGTCCAGTAGGGGAAATTGTAGTGGTGATAGGAGCGGTAATTCCTGGAACACCAGTTGTGATTGTCACAATTGGTGTGGAAATAGGAGTCTCGACAATAACAGTCTCGGTACCAGAGGGTCCACTAGGGAAAACAGTGGTAGTCGTAGGTGCAGTTATTCCTGGAACACCTGTAGTAATAGTCACAATTGGTGTAGAAATAGGTGTTTCAATGATAACAGTCTCGGTACCAGAAGGTCCACTAGGGAAAACAGTGGTAGTCGTAGGTGCAGTTATTCCTGGAATACCTGTAGTAATAGTCACAATTGGTGTAGAAATAGGTGTTTCAATGATAACAGTCTCGGTACCAGAGGGTTCACTAGGGAACACAGTAGTGGTGACTGGAGCGGTAATACTTGGAACACCGATAGTGATAGTCACAATTGGTGTAGAGATGGGAGTCTCGATAATCACAGTCTCGGTACCAGAAGGTCCAGTAGGGAAAATTGTCGTGGTGATGGGAGCGGTAATACTTGGAACACCAGTTGTGATTGTCACAATTGGCGTAGAAATAGGGGTCTCGACAATAACTGTTTCAGTACCAGAGGGTCCACTGGGAAAAATAGTGGTGGTGAAAGGAACAGTAATACTTGGAACTCCAGTAGTGAAAGTCACAATTGGTGTGGAGGCAACAGGAGTTTCAATTATTACTATCTCTGTTCCAGATGGAGCTGTTGGAAACAGTGTGGTTGTGATAGTACCTGTAATCCCTGCGACTCCTGTCGTCAAGGTGACAATAGGAGTCGTGACAGGGTTCTCAACTATGACAGTGACAGTATTGTTGCTTATAGGCTCTGTTGTTGTAAATGGCGCTGTGATGGTAGGATCAACACTTGTCACTGTAACTGTCACAGGTATCAGGTCAACGGAACCCGAAAACGATGGTGGAGAAGCACCATTGAGGTTACCTCCACCTCCACCTCCATTGCCATTCAGAGATTTTGAAGTACCATCAGAGCATTTCAGGGTTGAAAGAATTCCATTATTAAGGAAATGCATAGAAGGATTAGACGGGTACCCAAATTCAACAGATGGTATTTGAAGAAACCAGATCGCATTAGTAGGCAGTGATGCAACTGATATGGATACCCCGGAGCCAGAACATGTGATTGTCCCTTGTGATGAACTGAGAGGTGTCAAATCTGTAGGCATATCGAAGCTGTTCTCATCTGTTGGCAGCCAATAAAAAAGCTCGACTCCTGAGCAGTTTACTCCCAAGCCATTTACATTATCAAACGTTTCGGAATATGTCGCACTCGTAACCGAAGTTCCTGTAGGACACGATGGCCCAGCAACATTGTACTCCAAGAAGGCATTATATTGGCCAGGTACTGCTTGATCTGACACCAACTGTATGACATCATTGTTTACAATTCCTGCCCCAAATGGTACTCCATTAAACCATTTATTGCAGGTGGATAATGTTGCCGATGTCGTTAAATCGGTGGATCCAACGTTAAAAGTCAAGGAGTTAGGACCTAGAGTGAATTGATTCGCACCAGGCTCAGAAATAACTCCACTTCCAACATCAGGATACATATTGAAAGTGAATGATCCTGAAGCTTGCGATCCGAATAGCTGAGAAACATTGTTATTAAGAGTGAACACATATTCCTGGTCAGCAACACTCCAGACTCCAGTTGCAATAACAGTACTAGTACCAGCGATAGTAACAGCAATTGGACCCGAGTTTTCGTATTGGCTGCTCGCAACAAACGGCAATCCCAGAACAAATGTGTCACCAGCTGCAGCTCCTGCTGGGATGGTAATATTAGCATCTACAATAAATTCCTGTCCCGTAATAACGCCTGGCAGCCCTGGGCAGCCGCCGTTAGCCACAGAGACAGCTGTAACACCATCAAACTGTGCGGCTCTAGCTAGAGCAAACAGGAGAGTCGTGAAGAGTGATATAAATATCATTAGGAATCAAATAATATCTGAGTCAGTATTTTTGCAAATTCTCAAGAAATAGAAATTGTACTAAGGACTGATACATACCTGGAAACTATCTTTTACCTTTAGTAATTGATGTTTGATTCCCAGAAATTATGTTATCGTCCTGTCCTGTATGTTAAAATGGAGGCTGGGATGATAATAATGACTGCTCGACTTACCAAAGTGATAATTCTTTCTCTAGGATAATAGTTAGCTATGAACCAAACAACTTTGCTTAATTATTAGGATGGATCTGCCACCCTTATATATCCCTACTTTGCTTGAAAATGTAGCCAGTGTTTTCGGTGTAAGTACCCCCATTTTCAGTTTATTTCGTTATTTTTCTCAACAATGGAAATTCCGTTACATATGCAAAGTCCATATGCGTAGCTGTGCGTATACATACGCGATGAAACGCTGAGTCAGTCGAGAAAGGAAATCGCTCTTTGTCGATCAGTCGCCTACGTTCTATGCAAATTTAATGTTCGGGCAAACATATTCGGGCCGTTTCCCAAAATAGCCCTTTTACTTTGGTATTCTTTAATTCCAAGTCTAATTTCAGTTCTAACCATTTAACCATCTGGCTACAGGTCCCTTGTATCAATTCCCGACAGTAATAATTTCTTCAATCTCTTTTTATTATTTGTTGTCCCATATAGCAAGTAACTACATGTCTGACAATCCTTTGTTCCCCAATGTGTGGAATGCTGTTGTCAAATGTGGAAGAACCCCAAAGCTGTTACATTGCTTTTGCTGGACTTTGCGTGACGCCCGTTTCTTTCGTTAAACAAGGTTTCCATACGATACTCTGGCCACATAACTGCATATGCGTCACTTCGG
Source organism: Sugiyamaella chiloensis (assembly GCA_030578775.1). Taxonomy (NCBI): domain Eukaryota; kingdom Fungi; phylum Ascomycota; class Dipodascomycetes; order Dipodascales; family Trichomonascaceae; genus Sugiyamaella; species Sugiyamaella chiloensis. The sequence continues at coordinate 118,758 of JAKTZE010000018.1, read as the reverse complement.
TGACTTACCCAACAAAGATGAATGCAACACAGCATACTCATTTTTGAAAGATGGTGCAACATAATTACTTTTTAAATCCCATTAATGCCCATTAATGTATCTATTCTTGGATCTGAACTTGTCCACATCCGACCCCATGACCTATCTAGAATTTGCCAAGCACGGGGAGGTTGGTGATCGAATAAGGTAGTATTGGCCTACCATTCATGGCGCAGTGCAGGTTGCTAGCGTGCCTGGATCGATCGTGGCCGCTCTGGCTAGTTTTCTACTACTTTGACGGGAACTGCATGCACAAATAACGGCATCGAGAAATATTTCATCAAGTAAAACAAGTGAGCTCGCAGATGTATCATTTGAGCTTTTGATGTTTTCACTCAGTTTAATAAATTCTGGAAACCCCACTCCCGGCCGACATTTTGAATCTAGCATAGGATTAACCATCCAGATTAAGAAGATCAACTAGAGGTACTTCCTAATGTAGTTTAGCCGATGCAGCTACTAACGTGGTTATTCTATTGCGTCAAAGTAGATACTTATATTATTGCCGATTTGAGTATCTTAAGTTCCCATGTAAAGAAATCTCTGATTTCGAATTTTCGTACAACTATTCACTATTCGGATATCTAAAATGTCTCTGGGGTCACGGGTTGAGATACTGTATCCTCTAGGCCGCTCACCTGCAACAAATCGAACAACATATTCAGAAGAAGTACGGATCCCAAAGAAGAATGCTGCATTAGTGAGACGCACTGGATCTCATGCATTCATCCCAGTTTGGATATCTACATCATATTTGTTCGGGAACTGAGCGCCGACATGTTACAGCTCTCAATCTCTGAGTAATCGTGCAACAATATGATGCTGGCAGGGACCTGTTTTCTATTTACGTATCAAAATATAATCACGGAGAAATATTTTCTCTTGAATTATTATTCTTCGTATAGTGGCCCGAACCACATTGGTTGAGAAATATTTCTCAGTCGACAGGAGCTAGTCCCAATTATGCATTAGAGCTAAACTACTGTGACTGTTGGCTCGATAAAGGCACATATTCTAAAATGGGTCCGAATCAAGAAGTACACGCTTAATGTTGTCTCGGCGCAGCACTAAGTAGTATATTGAAGATAACATCTTTGTTTCCACAGATATTAAATAGTATTTAACGATTTTTGTGATTAGCGATTCTCATCGGTAATGGCAATAGAAACTTGTCCATGTACGGAGCAGGCTGAATCAAGTCAACATGTTCTCTGATGCAGAGTTCTAGTATCTCCTTAGGTAGGTAATATCGCCCACTCAAAGCTACTGGTGCCATCGATTATACCGAAAAATGTGATTGCCTCTCCTATTTTAAGTCAAATATGAAACCAAAAGAGGTGTAATTGAGGTTGAAATCAAGCCTATTTTATTCCGCTATTAGAGCTGTTTATATCTCACCCGGCAAGTATGAGAAACTTGGAAACCTTTCTTGATTTTTGATCATCAAGTTTATATTTGCATGTCTGAGAAGCAGAGCACTTAGATACCACTACGTCAATTAATCTATAACAAAACGAGATTTAAGATGCAGTTTACTCAGTCACGTATCGAGAACTTATTACCTAATGTTAATACTATTGGCTGCACTTCGCAAAGAATTACCAAGGACAGGACTAAGCTAATCTACACTACCATATCTTTATATTCTTTCAGGCTAGTCTTGGATTACCGCGATCTGCTATAACTATATACTATTCAGTGGGTTAACTGTTTTTGTTTCTTACACCGTTAGGCTTTCGTAGTTTGGATCGCCTAGGCTGAAAACTGTGCATCTTAATACCTGCCCGTAAATAACAATTCTTGTTAGAACCCAAAGTCAGCGTATATCTCACTATGTGAAATATTATTCGTTATTTTCATCTCCATTATATATGGAAAACTAATAAAGAGTTAACACAAAGCGTGGTTAAGCAGTGTAACCATATCGGGAGTTTCACATTCTTGACTAAGTTAATGCTCGATGTATTTGCATGCCCACACTAGTCACGGCTAGCGGCACAACCGGAAAGCATCTACCCGTCGTTCAGTAATATGGCGTCACTCACGCATTCCCCTCCCAACGAATAATATAACAGTATCCATATTAATCTGTTGTGGGATTTCCTAAACATTTGACATCTAAGTAGTATCATTCTCTTTCCAGATATAGAAAAGGCATTATACCAAATGAAAGAAAAATGTGCCCATTTGTTGTGTAACTAGCAACAGCAAACAATATATGATATTTAATGTTTCGAATGTTAGTTGTGTATTCTCCACATGTTTTAAATATATCGGATTCGCCCTCAAATTGTCGTATTACCGCTAACAACAGCAGAGAATAGTTGCATCTTCTGATACTGAAATGATCAATGCACGTCACACAGATGATTATTTTAAAGAGACGTCATTATGATTCTTTTTACAAATGCTCCTACGTCGCACACAGCTTGTAAAGATCTCATACACATATAGGATTGCTTACATAATGCGGCTGGGATCATAGAATCGATATAAGGCCTTTAAGGAACGTGCATAACAAGTAGAAATAAGGGAATTATATGGATCGCATACTTGATCATATCGAACAATCGCTCGGAACACTAATCAGAGGTCTAGAACCATGATTGTTCCTATATTTGACAATTGAGAGTGATTACTAAACTCACGTTTTAGTAACTTGTTATCAGAGACGAGGCGAGAATCGCTCGCATTCGTCTCCTTTGGAAAAGCCAAAAAATAAATATCTCTTCTCTATAAAACCACTATATCTAAAACTTCAGCCATATTTCGTCCAAGCTGATTTGATCCTGCAAATCATCAGGGAAATGTAGCCATGGAGAATCAACCGTAAAAGTCAGCTGAGGCGTATTTTTCTCGGATCTTGCAGCCGATAGGAGTTCTCTGAATAATTGGGTAACCCATTTTGCAGCATCCCAGAAATCAGCTACTTCCGATAGAATCAACTGACATATATCGATCTTACTCTGAGCAAGATCGGATTTAAATCTATCACTATGGTCGGTCTGTGAGTACCAAAATACCTCAGCGGCAAATATAGAATTGAACGCTTCGTGAGGCATAATCCTTAGCTTCCCACTTTGTAGTAGAGAGCTAGCCCGACTTGTCACCCAGCTAGATGCATCTTCGGCTCTCTGTCGTGATACCTCTTTCTCTGCGTCTGATGAGAAACAAGAGTTCGCTCTTAGATGAATATAAATAATATGATGATAATATATCATCGATATGGAAAATGAATACATTTCAGCATCACCGGCTGAGCCGGTACAAGACAGCTCTTCTGGAATCTGGCCATACCAGCTGCAGAGCTTTTGCTCAAAATTGGAGATGGATTGGCTAAGCAGATCAATGTTAAGGCTACATCCAAGAATGTCTCTAAGGATAACAGATAGCTTAGCACACTGGATTTGATATAAAGCAGCTAAATGTGAACCTGGTACATTCGACTCGAAATCACCAAGCTCCAACATTGCCACATCACTTCGATCAATATCGATACGTAAGGGCCTGCCATAAAGTGAGGATATGAATGCATCTCGAATCACGAGGACCCACCAAATCCGCCTTAACAAACTTTTTGCCGATGGTGAAAGTTTTGAATTACTAACAGATCTGTGGAGTCCCAACGTTTCGGCCACATTAACGCCGTGACCAATCCAAACGTGACTACTCCAAACATCACTAGCATCACCCACATAAAAGCTTAGCAAAATGCTACTCTGGACTATAACAAGCTTTTTTCTTTCGTAGCTCAGTGAAAAGAGAGCTTTGGCTCGGTTATAAAATACCTGCCTTGCTTCAGCTCGATCCTTGAACCCAACCCTATGTAGAACTTGGAGATGACAAAATATGGAACTGGCAAAGCAAATAGAGTGCAGTAAGAGCCATGGAACTTGATTATCACGATATTCCACATCGAATTCAGACTTGTTGATAACAGGATACAACGGATATACCTTGTCAAAGAACTGTTCTATCAATTCAGCCTCGACAAGGCTTTCGCATCTCAAAAAGGAGCCCTTTGAAGTCAAATACAAGAGATCATCTGCATCCATGTACTTAGGATGTTCTAATGGCCCACTGGCAGATTCCACAGCGCAAAGTCGCCTGTCCTGGTTACAATCGGCACTGTTTACACATATATGGCCTCGATTTCGTGCTTGTTCACCATGTATTACGGAAAGCAGTGAAGAGTCCCCAACATATGTAATAGAGCTTGCGGTACAAACCATATCGGTTCTTCTTCCAGCAAGTTCCCACAAAAGTTGCTGGAACACGGAGTGCCAAGATGCATTATCTCTAGTACTAGCGGTTGAACCCCTGCCTTCTCCACTATAAACGACCACCTCATTACAACTCGAATCAACTCCAAGAGAGCCAGGATCTACTAGAGATGCTGCTCCGTAACTAGTTAGATCATTTGGTAGGTGATCTATGCTTAAAACGCTTGAACTGTCAATTGTCCTGTTGCCAGACCTTCGCTGGCTCCTCAGCTCAACCGCTCTCTTTCTGTCGTAAGTACCTCGGCGAGATGGAGCAAACTGACAGTCAGTGATACCGTCCTGTATACACCGTGAGCATGGGAACCCTTTAGTCGAAGCATCACATCTAACACGTCGGTGGTGGCATCTCTGACAGGCTTTGGAAGCACGACTCATTATCCAACACCAGTTAGGATAGAAGGTGAGGCGTTTCTGGAACGGCTGCATGTTAGTCGGCTGCAATGTTCAATGCGCAACGGGTTTAAATTGGTGCATACGCATGCATTCCCGGATGTCAAATGGTGATGATTGTATATAGTCAATATCGGGGACAAGAAAATTATCATATGATCAATATTAGTAACCAGGAGACTTATATAATGAGCATCTATAACCAAACTATTACTCGTTAGCATACAGATAACTGGACTGACTGAGATTTGCTTATTGACTATTGTCTAGTGTTTTCATCACGCTGGAAGTACTTTATACTATCAAAATTAAAAAAAAGACTTACAATTAAAACAATTTATTGGATGGTATTGTGCATTCAAGAAAATATCGCGAGCATGTTAAATGAGGCTAAAGTGCCCTTACCCTAACATATTCATACATAGTCCAGAGACAACTATTCGCAACACAACAGAAGACAATATTTTTATTACTCTCACTTACTCTGGCAATTATTCAACCAATTTGATTACGAGCGAAGGCTAACCTCCAAAGGTACAGCACCATATCTGCACTTAACATAAGTTCTTCTTTCGGGGCATCCTCAACTGAACGGTTTAGAACTTTATGAGGATCATCATCAAAAATCAATCTTATCGGAAGAATGATACCTACGCTCCAATCGTTACCACGGAATCTAGTTAACCTCCACTTGATTTCGCCATTTTCCAAGTACGATATGTTAAAGATCAATTTCCTCTTGTCTTTGTCAACGAGCACAGTTAAGACGAATCTGGTTTGCTCATTAGTTGGAGTTAAGAACTTCTCAGTCATTTTATCCAAGCTGTCTGGATCCTGCTGATTGCCCACTTCAATGCAGAAAGAACAAAGATAGTCTAGAATTCGGTATCTTGATCTTGGTCAGTAAGAAGCGTCAGGCCCCATATCAAATCCATCGGCACAATCATAGGTCTTCAAGCACATAGAGCCTATGGAAATTTCAGATTCAGTGTTGGCTCTTATCATTTCGTATATCATGGCACCTCGCAACTTGATGACAAACTCCTCGACATCGTAGTAATAGACACCTGTAAAAATCGAGAGATATTTTCGGTCCCTCTTTCCTTCAAATTCCTGAAAGTACTTCCGACCCATGCCAGTAACACCTACGAGCTGGGGACCATTACTTTCTATAAAAATAGTAGCACGATCACACAGAAACTTCTTGGTGGCTTTAAAATTCGAGGGGTGGCCTATCGATGGGTCGATTTCAAACACATGCAATAGACTAACCCGTTCCTCTTCCAGCAACAGTTTCGCGAGATCACTAGAATAATTTTCCATTATTTCAGAATCTTGGTACTTCGAAGTATGAGTAGATGGGTCGTGGCTGTTTTTGTTTTCTGCAGTTGAAATAATCGACTGAAATCAAGACGAAATAACAACCAGTCATGTGGCAATTTGGCTTATGTCCCGAATTGTCAGAAACAGGCAAAACTGCTCCGTGAGCCTTTCTATCAAAGCTAGATCTGTCTTACTTACAAATGCGCCATTTCTGAGCCAAAGATGGCTGATTTCTCTCAATGCAACTACAAAACTGATTTATATCGCTAATGGATGGATATGGAGTGATATTAACATATTTATTATTGTCCCAGTTTTCAACTTTGAAACGCTGTTACATCATAATCTTCCATTAGTGTAGTGTATTCTTCCCCTCCAGATACCCATCCCAGAATGCCCCCTCGGATTACTTGGGTATGTACAGTACTACTTCGATTATCACAAACATCTCTGAAGTAACCATAAACTCGAGTTGCTCGGTTTCGCGAAGAAGCACAGTGAAGGTATATTCTCTCTATGCCTGAATTCTCTGCAAGTTCAACCAAATACTCAACAGAATTGAAAATACTCTGAGCAGGGATATTCAGAGCTCCTTTTATACGACCTCCCACAAAGTCAGTACGTCGGAGATCAATTATCATGATCTTGCTTCTCATTTTAAAGTCTCTTGCCACGTCTTCTCTTTCTGCAAAATCGACCTCCATCGTTTGTGAATTTGCCGATTCTTTGATTTCCTGGAATTCTGGTGCCATGATCTAGGAAAGAGAAACTCAAACAATAGAAATATTGGCAGCGAGATGTGAAACTATCAGAGCCAGTAGGTACTTATCCCTTTATATATCAAGAGCATATGATGCATAAAAGCACGGATATATGCACAACGCCTTAGCCTCACGATCAGTCCGCAGATATGTCACAAACCAATAATCTGATAAGAATTCTGATCACAATTAGCACTTTGATTTTTGAATTCAAAGTAAGAAACCAATCCCTTATGACTACCATGCGATTTGACTAAATGAAGCTCTTATATACTGTAAACAAAGGCAGCGGCGGCATCCATCATCTCTTGGGCCTCCTTATGCCATCCCAAAATGTTTCCAGTCATGTATATATCGTGCGGTGCATTTGGAGTTTCTACATGCTCAATTATGTTGCCCGTGATAGCTTTCATAGCATTGGCAAATATACTGATGCTATCGCATAGCACTTCAGCACCACCAGCTTGGACGAAAATAGGTACAGGGCAAGAAAATGGAAATAATGCCGGTGACAAATATGGATCACTTAGTTTCAGTGGAGGGGGTGCAAACGCTCGGGCTCCCCACGCTGCCATACGACCATCGATATAATCTGTACTTGAATTGCGATTTGTATCGATATCATGCGAGTCGCCCTCCACAGTATAATCCACGGAAGGCGAAAAGAGTAGACATGCTTTCGGCATTGTAAGGATTTCATCATTGGCACTAGTTCCTGTATCCAGCACATACGTTGCAAGGTATCTCAAAAGACCGACTGCCATAGTTGCCCCAGAAGAATCTCCAGCTAGAACAATTCGAGAAGGATGAACTCCGATATTCTTCACAAGATAAAGGTATGACAATAGAGCGTCCTGCATAGGTCCGGGATATGGCGTGGGATTATTTGAGTCTCCGGCAAGTCTATACTGAACCCAAAGAGATCGACAATTATGCCCGAGTTTAGAGTTTAATAGCTCTGCACTGTACTGACAGTCCTCCGGTCTTCCAGTCGCCCATAGAAAAGAACCAGAGTGAAAGCTAAGGACTATCAAACCGTTAGTATCGGCCTCAATGCTTCCATAATCTCCACTCACTAAAGGTGGTGGGCTTGGATACCATGTTGCACCAATAGGTTGTGGTTTCACAAGATCGTGTAGCAATGGTCCTTTTAAAGTTTGTTTGGAGTTCGGCTCAATGATCACCCATCGGTCACCTAAATCGCCTGGATCAAGGTTTAATTGCTGTGTAAACGCCACATCAGTGATTATTCGAAATATCCTTTTAGCTATTTGGGTTGTTAATGATTGGCGATAGGTCCATTGCCTGTTGGGCCGAAACCTTTTTGGCACGAAGTATACGCTATAGAACACAGCACGCAATAGAGTGCTTATTATACCAAACAAGATCCAAATTGTAGACCCAGGCCATTTTGTACGCCAGCCATTGGGGATTCCGTCTACCTCTGCAGTATCGCGGGCCATTGCTTTCGTCACTTATATATGATGATATGTCTTACTAGATTCCGCCACAATTGATCAGATCAAGTTCCGCAAGTAAGTGGCTTACTTCAGGGTTGGGTATATTATTACTGGGGAGATGAGTTAGGGTTACCGAGATGATTTACGATTGGAATTTTAATTATTTTCTAGCGCATAGACGACATTAAGGCGTAGCTTCTATTAGAGGAGGGATGGAGGGATGGAGGGAGGAGGGAGCAACAGCCCAGTCGACATTTTAAGACATATGTAGCATTAGCAACTTATCTCTGGAAATATATCACTTCTCTGATGGTCTAGTAATGTTTCTCTCGTAATATACGTTAGAGGAACTTGAAATTTGATTGAATGGGTCTGTTGTTACTGTTGTTACATATGACACTTTTATGTTAAACGCAAGTGCATGTTTGTACTCAGCATACAATGCTGATCGCTGAAACTGCTTAACTCTTCGGATATAATTCCTACGAACAAAACTAACCTCCTACTAGAAGCATTTTCTTAATAAAAGATGATGAAGCTGTACCAGAATGCATTAAGCCTTCTATGCATCCGTAGTTATTCTAAAAATTAAATTAGCTCATTTAGCTGCTAGCTGTTCTTAACCCAAATAAATGAGGAATTGAATTACAGTTGCGAAACATTTATTACTCATTCAATTGACCAGCTTTGAGTACTGACTATCACATAAGAATAAAACTAATGCTGTATCTAACCAGACTTTGTAGCCGTGAAGACACGGCTAGCTATCAGCCATTCCTTAGCAGACTCTACTGATGGTTCCACTCCAATTCCTGGGGTAGTTGGCAGAGGGAACATGCCCTTCGATACGCGAGGAAAAGAAGTCACAAGTTGTTCACGAAGTGGGTTTTCCATTACGTCATGTTCAAGAAGTCCATTGCCCCCAGCTGCTGCCAATATATGTGCCGACGCAGCAAGACCTAGACCGCTGCCAAGCCAGTGAGGGCAGTAGGTCAGTCCATTACTCACAGCTCTGCGCGCGACAGCAAAGTTACCTGTTACCCCGCCCCATTTCAAAATATCGGGCTGTACAACGTCGTGGCTCCTTTGATTAATCAAAGTGTTGAAATTTTTGAATCCTGATACGTTCTCACCCCCAGCAATTGGAGAGGACGAAATCATAGAAACTTCCGCCCAATCTTCCATTGGACTATCAGCTCGAATTGGTTCTTCGATCCATCGAAGATTGAATTGATTTAAAGCGGTGATAGCTCGCCTGGCCTCACTTATACTCCATCCTTGATTGATATCTATCATTAGCTCTTCATGAGGCTGAATCTCCTTGAAAATTCCGGAAAGGCACTTTATATCATTGTCCAATCCAAAACCCATCTTGACTTTAAATTTTGTGAACTCGGATTTTCTCGCCCTTTTAATAGTCTCGATTGCACTATCAGGATTCAAGCCACTGGCATAAGCAGGTACATGAGTTATTTCAACGTTACTATTCAAAACCTTATATAGAGGTAGATTCTTTTTACGAGCGGTAAGATCCCACAGAGCTAAATCGATACCTGCCAGGCAAGCCGAAATAGGTCCAGTCTCTCCGCTCTGTATAGCCCAGGTTCGGGTTTTTTCACTAAGAGCGTGCCATGCATGAGAAGGATTATCATATCTTGCAGATAGCACAATAGGAGCTATAATCGTTTCAATAAGATTTAGCTTGTTATCAGCCGAAAAAGGTGGAAAGTTACACCACACCTCGCCCCACCCGTGATATCCATCATTGTCTTCTAAGCGCAACAGCAAGACAGAACGTCTTGGAATACTACCAAATGACGTTTTCACAGCCTCCTGTACGTCAGCTCTGAAAAGAAAAGCTTCTATTTTCTGGATTAAGATTGTCATCGGTATCCAATATCTCTAACTATGAACATAGGCCTTTTATAAACAACTTGATATTTGATGTTAATCATGCGTGTATTCTTCATCGGGCCGCTGTCGGAGGTTGACCCATCATTTAGTATACATGAAAGCGGGAACCGAGTTTCCACTCAGAGCGCGGATTAACCAAAGCTGTGGCTATATTTTTCCCAAGAGAGTAATCGAAGCGAGTACAGATCTTAATGACGGTCCGAAGTCGGGATTTCTATGAAAAGATGCAATCTATTCCACGGAGGAAGCATTTATATCGATCAAAATATCAGATACGAATGAATATATTGATCCAAAATTGGGATCAAGTTGAAAACAAATTAAAAATTAGTGGTTATTTTACGGGAAGTTCCAAGTCTAGAGGACTTTATCTTTAGAACAATAGTATCTTTGTTGGAAATTGTTTTTTACCCCGCAATAACGGGCTTTTCTCGTACTCCGTAATTATCTCTCGACCAATAGATAAGGTGCAAATTAGTAATTGCTATTTATATGTATAATTTGGTACGTTTACTTGTACCTAAATACACGATTACATTATTTGAGAGCCGTAGTAGACTTTCCTTAACCACTATACTTGGTACTTCCGAAACCTCTGGAGGGCAATAAGTCTCATATGGTAAAGATATTAAGGTGAGGTTAAATATTTCAAATCCGTAATCGATGTATCTGTCGGCTCATGCAGTAGACTGTGCATTGCACCAAGAGTGGATTACATCAAGGTTGAGCATATAAATTAATAATAACAAGAGGCGTTAATAATCCATACACTGGTGGGAAATAAATGTAAAACTATTTCTATTTATTATGATCTTTTTAATAATTATTCTCAATTTATCTTACTTTGATCCAACTTATTTCATTTAACAGCCATTCACACCAGTACAGTACGAAGAACCTTTGCAAGTGCAATAGCCTTCTCTTCCTCGAATCTTCGAGTTGCAAGTTGAATACAAATAGGATGACAATCGAATTCCTTTGGAATGTAATTCCTATAATTCGTTTCATCAGCAGGGCTGATAGGCTTATAGGTGCCGTCAACGCTATCAACAGATTCATCAACTTTACCAACAGGAATAACAATTGAGGGCAAATCCATAAAATTGAACAGCGTCGTATAAGAGCTAGTATAAGAACCTCTTTTCAACTGCTTGTGTTTAAAGGCCACATATTCCTTTACAGGGGAGATTAGTGCATCGATTGATCTACCTGTACTGGTCCTAGAAGCAGTACTGTTCCAATACTTGAAAAACTCTTCCTGAATCTGATAGTACCTGTCAGCCTGGGCCCAATGCCCATTTATGGAGACAGGGTCTGTAGGAGCATGCCCTAGATTCAGTACCTCACCAACGGGTTCACCTGAAGTTCTGCAGCTGTCAAAAATCTCCTTAGAACCATCTGCCTTGAAAATGCTCCATGCCAACTGCTGCAATTCACCGTGATCTATAGACGGCACCCATTCTATGACTTCATGCCCAGCGTTAGTTAGCGCTTTCTCAAGCATCATAAGTGCTCGTTGAATTGGTGGATGTGGCATTACCACCCTGTCCCATTTCATAATCCCAAACATCAATTTAGGCGCAAGTTTGACCTCGCGCCATGGAATTGGGACAACTTTTGAGTCTATCAACCAAATTTCAGATTCAATGAGCGACTTAGTAAAGTGCTCGAGGTCATCCAAGTCCTGAGAAATTGGACCAATTACCGATGGGATGATTGTCTGCCCAGCAAGAGAGTTTGTCACTCTTTGAAAAGAAATTCTACCATGGGATGGTTTGAGACCAAAAAGGCCCTGATAACTAGCAGGCCCTCTAATACTACCGCCTATGTCGGTTCCCAATCCAATCAAAGAACCCCTAGCACCAATCAAGGCCCCTTCTCCCCCAGAGCTTCCCCCAGGACTGAAGATTCGGTTGAGAGCATTACATGTGGTACCATAAGCATTACTATATGTCTCACCTGCCATCATCGCCATCGGTACAGTTGTCTTGACATAGAAAACTGCACCCATTCCTCTTAGAGTTTCAGTTATGGTTGATTCACCTGATTTCTTTGCAATGTTATTCAATTGGCCTATATAACCAATTGAGGTTGCAACTCCCTCCACATTAACTTGATCTTTCAAAGATACTGGGATACCATGAAGAGGGCCAAATAGTTTGCCATTTTCTTTGAAGTAGTTGTCCAGGAACTCAGCGTACGCAATAGCCCGATCAAAAAATATCTCTGAACAGCAGTTCACCAATTGATGTACCCAGGCTGCCCTATGACAGAAGGCAATTGTGACTTGCTTGGCAGATAGATTTCCAGACTTCATTCCATCCAACAGTTCAAGAACTGTTAATGACGTAATTTTTTTCACATCATCAGCGATCATATTCTCAATCCATTGAAGAGCGTTAGAAGCATCTTCAACACTAGGAACTTTAGATATTATCCAGTTTTGAGGAATCTGACTCCTCACAAATGCTTGCTTTTCCGCAGCAACTTTCTTCCAATCTGCCGTATCAACTGACATGTTAAATAATTGAGATATTTATCCGTCTCAGTACAAACGTATCAACGAGTAACTTCAAAATGAAAGAATGAAACAGGTATTTAAGCAATCCAAATCTCGGTAATATGAAGGGATGGTTACATACACCTTTTATAAATCACTATACATTTTACGTTTAACTGTAAAGGCATTATCTATCGGGCCGCTGTCGGAGGATTGATAAGTCAAGGCGGGAACTGGGATTCCACTCGGAGCACAGATTAGCCAAAGTTGTGGCTACAATCGGAGAATTTACCCCTCACCTAGACGTAAGTGGACGCTCAAGTTGGTACCCTGAGCATGAATTAGTCAAAGTTGTGGCTACATGCTTACCAACAAAGTAATCCGATCGAGTGCACGTCTTTAATGACGGTCCAAAGTAGATATTTCTGTGCAAGTGTCTAATCGATCCTGCTGAGTAAATATTCATATCTACAAAAACATTAGACGCGGACGATTAGAAACAGACTCTCGGATCCAATTGAAAAGAAATTAAAAATTAGGGGATATCTTACAGGCGAGTTCTGGTACAGAGGACTTCAAGTTCAAAAAAGTCTTATCTTTAAAAAGTCTTATCATTCTTGGAAATCATCTTTTCCCCGCAATAACGGACTTGTCTCGTGCTCCGCAACTATCTCTGGGGAAATAGATAAGGTACCGATTAGTAATTACTATTTATATGCGTCGTTTTGCATTCTCATCAGCAGTCAAAAACACAATGCCATCATTTGAAAGTCTTCGGGGGTCTTCCTTAACCATTGTACTTAGTATAGTAACAGCCACATGTTTTGCGTTACATGGGTACGATCAGGCCGTTATGAATGGTCTACTTACCCTTGATACCTGGATTGAGACATTCCCACAGATGGATACGTTGAATACCACTGGATCTCTTCTTTCCCATAATTCAAAAATTCAAGGAACTGTAGTTGCAGTGTATGAATTGGGATGTGCAATTGGTGCACTTTCATGTTTCTTTATTGGTGGTTGGTTAGGAGGTAGGAAAACCACATTTGCGGCAGGATGCGTAGCTCTCACTGGATGTATCATTCAAGCGAGCCCTTTTAGCCTTGGCCAATTAATTGCTGGTCGCCTAGTTACGGGGTGCGCTGTTGGAGCATTTACTGCAACAGTCCCTTCGTGGGTTTCGGAATCCACTAGAGCTAGTCACCGCGGCCGGTTTGTACTACTTCAAGGAATGTTCGCAATTGGTGGCATTGTAATTGCGATATGGCTCGAGTTCGGCTTTTATCACATTAAAAACAGCTCAATCAATTGGAGATTTCCAATTGCATTTCAGTTAGTATTCGTGTTGGTTATTCTATCGCTTGTGCTGTTTCTACCTGACTCCCCTCGCTGGCTCGTAAAGAAAGGTAGAATTTCCGAAGCCAAAGAGACTATTTCGAGACTCGAAAACCTTGCTATCGATTCTGAAGCTGCTTCTCTCGAGGTAGCTTTAATTCAGCAATCTTTAGAAGATGAGACAATAGGAGCATCGAGTTCCCCATTTTCAATGACTGAGAGCCGTAACTTACACAGGACAGTTCTTGCTGTGGTCGTGAACATATTGGCACAAATGGCAGGTATCAATGTAGTAGTATTTTACTCAAATGTGATATTTCAAGAGACACTAGGATATTCCGGAACAATTTCCAGGATCATATCAGGGTGTTTGGAAATCTGGGCATTTGTCGCAGCAGGGTTGGCTGTTTTAATTGCCGATCGCTTTGGAAGACGAATCATGCTACTTTCAGGATCTGCCGGTATGTTTGTAGCAACAGCATGCCTTGCAGGACTTGAATCTGATTTGACGAGTCATTCCGTGGCCGGAGCTTCGGTATTTTTCTACTTCTTGGCCCTTTTCTTCTATCCCATAGGATTGTTTATCGTTCCATTTATGTACGCAGCTGAGGTTGCACCTCTGAAAACAAGATCAAAGGTCACTGCCATGTCTGCTTCATCGAATTGGATGTTTGGTTTTATAGTAGCGGAAGTAAGTCCTCTGGGGTTCTCAAATATCAAGTGGAAGTATTACCTTGTTTACGCTTGTATTAATGCAACAGCCTTTGTTGTTTATTATTTTTTTTATCCCGAGACCAGAGGAAGGTCATTGGAAGAGATCGATGCTATATTTGTTCAATCAAAGAGTATTTTTGATACCGTGAGAATCGCAAATAATTTACCTATCTCTAACCTACTTGCCGAATATATTGAGAAGGAACAAAATAATGTGACGGAAATTGAGATCGAACCATAATGGAGTATTAAATATCGACTTCCATTGGTAAATTGCTACGTGTTATGGCATTCTTCCTTCTTGATTGACTGGTATGTGAATTTCAGCCGAATTGTGTTTGCGGTCAAACATACATTACTTTACTTTACAAAATAAGTGAAGACAATATGAATAGTTTGGGTACGGTTATATCATGTCAACATTGCTGTTTCTGTAGATAATAAATATGCTATCAATGATTAGGCTGGCTGCAATCAAGCTAAGACATGGCTCTTCGCCCGTTAAGTAGCCCATATTAAGTGATTATATCATGGAACTCCGACACTTAACATTAAACGATTGATGTGATGAGCCATCCAGTGGAAGGGAAGATTCAGAATTAATGGTTCTCTATAGTATTGCTCTTACAAACGGTGTGCTGAAATTAATTGTTCATACGTCGCCTCGATTAAATGTAACAACAAAATTAAACCAATTCATTAATTTGCAAATGCAGTTATAACAAAAGTCAGGAAAGCTTTTTTTGGAGGAAATGAATTGTTCTCTGAAACGGAAACAGCAGTCTTGGAATATGGTTCAAACATTTCCTTAATAGACGGATTAGATTTCTGCCAAAGAGAGCAGATTGGATTTGGAGAAGCACTGACTTTGAATCTAACGAAACAGTTTTAACCACACCGCCAAATAATGTTAGATTGCACAATGGAGTCTACTGCTAGACATAACAATGCTATAAATTGGTCATGGTTTGGTTAATGAAGAATGCCTACTGAATTACGAATTGTGGTGAATATTCCATCCAATTGCTTTAGTCTTTCGTATGCCACCTCGAAAATATTATCTCAGCCGGTTGAGTGTCTGTTGTGTTATAACTGCCATGTTATGGAAGAATCTCCAAACCGACTGTCCCACTTCTTTCGTAACAGATCCAACCGAGTCATTCTTCTCAGGTGTTCCCCAGATATCTAGCCATGAAGATCCTACACTCACCAAAGGTTTCTAATAGGTTGTTATCGTCATCGAGAAGAAGTGAGAGCAATCCTCTAAGTATCAGACTTTTTCGCGACGTTAATTGCCATATATGCAGGCTCTATCAATTGTGCCATCATTATGGCAGCTTATCTCATTCAAAAATTATTCTGACCTTTTACTTTTTCAAATAAATCGATATTAGACGTTGAATCGTGCGAGATATCATCCATCGGGCCGCTGTCGGAGGTTGAGCCATCATTTAGATATACATGTACGTGAAAGCGGAAACTGGGTTTCCACTCAAAGCACGGATTAGTCAAAGTTGTGGCTATAATGAGGGCTGACCCCTCACTTAGATATACGTGGAATCGGAAATAGGCACTCAGAGGACGAATCAGTAAAAGCTGCTGTGACTCGAAGTTTCCGAACAGAGTAATCGGAGCTAGAGCAGATCTCTGATGACGTGGTACACAACCGGGATTTCCATCAAAAGTCTGATCGATTCCTTTGAGGAAAGAGATATTGATATCTACCAAATGCTTATGAATAGCTTTATCCAATGGTCGGAGTGGGTTGAAAGTAATTAAATATCAGGCTGCTCACAAGCAAATCCCATTCCAGTTTTCCGAGTTTTCGGAAGAGTTTTATCTTTGTTGGATATCGTCACTTGCCCACAGGACGGAGTTTTCTGTGCCCCGCAATTATCCCTGGACAAATAGATAAGGTACCGATTAGTAATTACTATTTATATGCGTCCTTTTGTACTCTCATCAGCAGTCAAAAACACAATGCCATCATTTGAAAGTCTTCGGGGGTCTTCCTTAACCATTGTACTTAGTATAGTAGCAGCCACATGTTTTGCGTTGCACGGGTACGATCAGGCCGTTATGAATGGTCTACTTACCCTTGATACCTGGATTGAGACATTCCCACAGATGGATACGTTGAATACCACTGGATCTCTTCTTTCCCATAATTCAAAAATTCAAGGAACTGTAGTTGCAGTGTATGAATTGGGATGTGCAATTGGTGCACTTTCATGTTTCTTTATTGGTGGTTGGTTAGGAGGTAGGAAAACCACATTTGCGGCAGGATGCGTAGCTCTCACTGGATGTATCATTCAAGCGAGCCCTTTTAGCCTTGGCCAATTAATTGCTGGTCGCCTAGTTACGGGGTGCGCTGTTGGAGCATTTACTGCAACAGTCCCTTCGTGGGTTTCGGAATCCACTAGAGCTAGTCACCGCGGCCGGTTTGTACTACTTCAAGGAATGTTCGCAATTGGTGGCATTGTAATTGCGATATGGCTCGAGTTCGGCTTTTATCACATTAAAAACAGCTCAATCAATTGGAGATTTCCAATTGCATTTCAGTTAGTATTCGTGTTGGTTATTCTATCGCTTGTGCTGTTTCTACCTGACTCCCCTCGCTGGCTCGTAAAGAAAGGTAGAATTTCCGAAGCCAAAGAGACTATTTCGAGACTCGAAAACCTTGCTATCGATTCTGAAGCTGCTTCTCTCGAGGTAGCTTTAATTCAGCAATCTTTAGAAGATGAGACAATAGGAGCATCGAGTTCCCCATTTTCAATGACTGAGAGCCGTAACTTACACAGGACAGTTCTTGCTGTGGTCGTGAACATATTGGCACAAATGGCAGGTATCAATGTAGTAGTATTTTACTCAAATGTGATATTTCAAGAGACACTAGGATATTCCGGAACAATTTCCAGGATCATATCAGGGTGTTTGGAAATCTGGGCATTTGTCGCAGCAGGGTTGGCTGTTTTAATTGCCGATCGCTTTGGAAGACGAATCATGCTACTTTCAGGATCTGCCGGTATGTTTGTAGCAACAGCATGCCTTGCAGGACTTGAATCTGATTTGACGAGTCATTCCGTGGCCGGAGCTTCGGTATTTTTCTACTTCTTGGCCCTTTTCTTCTATCCCATAGGATTGTTTATCGTTCCATTTATGTACGCAGCTGAGGTTGCACCTCTGAAAACAAGATCAAAGGTCACTGCCATGTCTGCTTCATCGAATTGGATGTTTGGTTTTATAGTAGCGGAAGTAAGTCCTCTGGGGTTCTCAAATATCAAGTGGAAGTATTACCTTGTTTACGCTTGTATTAATGCAACAGCCTTTGTTGTTTATTATTTTTTTTATCCCGAGACCAGAGGAAGGTCATTGGAAGAGATCGATGCTATATTTGTTCAATCAAAGAGTATTTTTGATACTGTGAGAATCGCAAATAATTTACCTATCTCTAACCTACTTGCCGAATATATTGAGAAGGAACAAAATATCATGGAAATTGAGATCGAAACATGAGGGAGTATTAAATATCAACATCCATTGGGAAATTGCGACCCGTTATGTCGTTGTTCCGCTTTTGATTGGCTTGTATGTGGATGAATTTTAGCTGAAATATGATGTGATCGAAATAGCTCTTGCTCTTTAAGTTAATTGTTTGGGTAAGGTGATATCATATACAGTAGTAGTAGTTATGCACTAGAAATCTTGTAAGGCGAGGGCTTCTCGCCCATAGTGTGCTGGAATCTCAACACTTAAAACCAACTGGTCCATTTTATGAACCTTCCAGTAAAAGTAAAGGATAACGTCTTCTCATATTTGGAATTCACCGCTCTATATAATATTGCTTTTACCAATCGTGAGCTGAAAGTAATTGTTTTGACCTCGCCTCGATTGAATGCAGCAACAAAATTTAACAAATTCTCTAAAGTAGAGAAAATAATTACTATTGCAAATAACCAAACCAATGGCCGTTTGAAAGTCAAGCTTTTAGTAGCTCCTAAAGGTTTCAGTGAAAAGGAATTTGCAGATGCCGTCTCATATGTAATCGACAGAGAGAGCTTCGCACCGGTCATAATAAGAGTAAGCGAGTTTTTTTCTTCGGGGAAGGGGATTATTCTTTTGAAAAAGGAGACAGCAATCTTACAATGTGATTCAAACATTTGTTTAATTGATGGCTTAGAGTTCTGCTTGAGAAAACAGACTGGTTCTCGCAAAGTGTTCACTTTCGATCTAACGGAAACAACTTTGAAAATACTGCCAAATAACGTTAACTTAAGTGACTGTAATCTGTTGCTACCGGCTACGTTGGAATCAATTGGTCATGGTTTAACTTTTCATACCCTAGATGCATCAAAATGTTCCAAAATAAGACATCTTGCAGGGTGTCTAGGTAGTGCTGTCGTATTTCCACAATTTCTCGAATCAATAGGGGATAACTTTTCAGTAGGTTCTAATGATCTTACCCCACCTCCAAGCATTTTAAGGATCGGCACGAATTTTAAATGCGGAGTCCTTGATTTATCGAACTGCTCTAATATTATTACAATACCCCGTGGCTGTACTCAGATCATTTTGCCATTCAGATTTCGCAACTGGCATGTTCTCTAACTGTACCTTTGAGTGGGCTTGGTAGGGCACTCTATATACAAGTAATCAAACATATGATAATAAAATCGCAATAGATTTCCTTGATTAGCAAAAGGCATGTTACAAATCCAAGCAAGTTACTAGATCATCTTCGGATTTATTTGCACAACTTATGCGGGTTGTGCGCTGCATCGGGGTTGATTCATATTGGAGATAAGCAGCTTTGGAAAGTAGCACGCCAGAGTCTGGTCTCGACTGCACCGCTATCCGGCACTATCCGGCACCAACGATAATTTTTCTGCTATCAATGCTAAAACGGCACTGTTGAACAGACTTGCCACTTTGGCTAGTACTAGAGCAAGGCTACGATCCACACTCGATCTAGGTCAAGGCTTTGAGGGTGAAATGGTTGTCTGTTGCATCATTCGCAGCTGCAGTTCCACGTGGCATTACTAGCCATCGTACCTCGCAGCACCTGAAGAAGCAAGTGTAGCTTTGGTCTAGTTGTAAATGATATTAAAAAAATTGTCAGGATAACCTAGTCTCTTAATTATATCACCGTCTTCGAAGACCACAGATCCTGATCCCTTGTTGAGTAGATTTGGTTGCCTGTGCTCTAGCTTTCTTCAATACCTCTGCTCAAATATCGACCCTGTCAAGAGTACTTTGCTCGCATATTCGGCAAAGTCCATTGTGATAGTACCTGGGTCGCAACCAAAATCAAGGATATTTCTTACTCTTTTATGTAGGAACGTTTCCGAGTATTTTGAAGTCAAAAAACATCTAAATGAAGGAACCATCATCCATAGTTATACATAGAACAGAACGGGGGTCAAACCCAACCTAACTCCGTACCAACACAACCCGGGAAAAAAGGTCAAAATGAAGAAGAATACAGAGTGAATTATAGATTATTAATGTGCTCATCATCTTGTTATATAACTAGGGAATGCATATAGTGAGAAGTTCCCAACCTTGTAACAGCATCGCCTGTATGGTTTGTTTATCCGAAAGCAAGAATCGCAGTTCAATAGACGAGATATCTATCAACAGACCACTTTAGCAAACTTTGTATGCTTCACCTATCTTTTTAAAATCCACCCCCTCCTCCACATCCACCACCGCCTCCCGAACAACTACTAAATCCACCACTGAAACTAGCGCTCCCGCCAGCACAAGAACCTCCAAAACCTCCGCCTCCAAAACCTCCGCCTAAACCTCCGCTACAGTTGCTACCGAAACCTCCACAGCCACCAGTGAAATTACCACCACATCCTCCACCAGTACCAGCACACCCACCTTGACCTATCGCACTACAGGTTCCGCTGCAACAGCCACCTGGACCACCCGCAGAAACCGCCATGCAACCCGGTACATTCTGATAGTTCTCGTTTACCACACATGGATCTGCCATATAAGGATAATATCCCCACGGCAAAAAAATTGGGTATCCCCATGCAGCATAGTAATAATATGGTTCGTCAGACGCACTCCTCTTTTTACCAACCTGGCGTCCCGTCTTGTTGGCTCGTTGTACAGCATTTTTGTATGCCGCATCCAGACGTTTCGTTCTAGCTGCTCTAAGCTTCCCTAAGAGAGCCTTGTGATTTATATCTGGTACTGCATCCACAGCATTATGCGATGAAATATGTGGCGAAGCCATCGGGTCCACAGGAAATTTGCTTTCGTGCAAGCGTGAATCGATAGTCTTATTCCCAAGAAGTGGCCGAGCGGACTCACGAATTGCTTCACAGTACCAACAAGCGCATTCAGAGTATGGTTCTTTGAACAGCTTTTGGTAAGTTTTGCAAGTCCATTCAAATGCATCAGACAGGCGTGTCGATTCGATCTTGTCATCATGATCGATGAACCTAGAAAAGCGCTGAGAATCACACATTTTGTAGTAGCTTTGTGGAGAAAGCTGGTGAGTATGCCATATCAAATCAACATCAAGCGTAGGCACCGCGAGCTGCTGTGGATACTTGTTAATAATATGAATGTAATTCTTATACCTCGATGAAAAGCGCTGGACACTGGACAGCAACGATGGAGAATGCAGCCAGTCGAGTTTCTGCATCTTCTCGATGAATGTGCCCTGACGTATAACCGCTCCTACTAAATTGAGACTAAAGGGTGAACTGTTGTCCCAATAACTTGACATAAGACGTCGCAATGCTTGTCTTTGAGCAACTCTTGTCAATTTGGTAGTAATTCCTCCGATTTGGTATATAATAGTTCTTGACTTTAAACCACGATCGAAAGCCGACCTCACATTTTCTATTGATCGAGTCTGCAGTTCTTCATCAGGAGTCGCAACTTTAAAAACGTTTAAAGTTGAAGAAGCTAGGGTTGATAAGTTCATAATGAGTTCATTTGGCATATCAGTTCCCTTTCTTGTTACAGCATCCACATCAGGCTTTCCAACTCCAGAAAGTACAGTGCCTGGCATGGGGGCTTTTTCCAACTTCAAAGCTGTTATATCCTTTCTGAATTTTTCGAGTTGTAAGGTATCTGAATTTATCATGTAGTCACAGTTAGAGCATGGCACACTGAAACATTTATCGGCATAGCCTCTACAACTAGAAAAGATTTCGTCTGGAGAGGAGCCAAGATTGAAGCTGCCTTCTGTCCATGGGTGCGCTATCGTTTTCAAACAACGCGGGCACTCCAAAGAACAGTTATCTCCATCACTTAGGTTATCCCAATTTCGCTCTGTCTTCGTAACAAACCAATTCTTTGCCTGCTCAGGAGGAGAGTACGCGAGGCTGCTATTATTTATGCATTTGTCAATAGAGTGCCAAGGAAGCCCACTTGCCCAAAATTGCATTCGGCTCCCGCGAAGACAATCTTCTAAGAATTTGACAGGGTTCAGCATATAAGCATGCCAAACCATCAACACGTCTAGTGGAGGCAACGTGTTTACAGACCACTCGTAAGAGGGCTGACTCTCCACAGGTAGTTTAGAGAGTGTGATAGTACCAATGTACTCGCGAGTTAGTTGTGGACTAGTAGGAGAAATGCAGTTTTGCCACCATGATCGGAACCGGTCTTCAGCGCGCGTTACAAATACACCCCATCGCTTTTCAGAAATAGCAGCAATGGCCTTCACCTTATCAGATCCCTCAAACTTGTCTGCCAAAGAATTGTTGATACCAAACAGGCCGTCGCTCATTGAGATATCACATCGAAGGTTATGAAATGCTTCCAATAACTTCAGATGTGCCACACATGTGTCAACAGACGGCCATATTGCAGTAGCCCTCATTCCCGGGTCAAGAAGGAGCGTATGAAAAGAACTCGTTATAGCATTGACATCTTCGTCTGCGGTTTCAACAGCGGTCTCGGAATATGGTGGAGGATCTACAGTACTCGGAGTGGCCTCACTTGATTCCATTTTAATGTAGTATGAAGATATCGTTATAATATCTGCAGACAAGTTGGATGGCCGTGGTACAACCTTTTATACGAATACGAATAAGTAATAGCCAAGCCGCGTGATCGCCTATATAGATACTAGATACGGCGGTATATGACGCAACCTGGCTTGACTTGCGGGGAGGGCGTCAACGCAAAAGCCCTTGCTGTTCAATTACTTCTTATCGATCAACCGTCAAGTTAATCTTATTCCAAATCGATAATGAATATAACCTGTTCTGAAGCTAAGATTTTAAATCAAAATTTAATACCCTGAGATATATTGGAAAAGAGGTTGCAGAAGCTTACTTTATTGGGGTTGTGGTAGGAGTATAAGTTATGACAACAGACATGTCCACTGCTGAACATGAAGTAACGATAAGCTTTGAAAAACAGACCATTATATGCCTTTGTATTGTGCTGCATCTATAAGAGGTCATCTATTCTGCTGACTAGGAGAAGCAGAAAATTTTATTTCCTGAAATGCTTTTTCCACAGGTTGGATTAAGTTACGTTTATCTGTGTCGATCATCCCAAGACCCTAAGCCTACCGTTATCGGTTATCAGTTATCAGTTTGCATGACGGACACTGTAAGCCATAATTCTATACACTCTATCCTTCTGGTCAGGTACTTCTACTAAGATATCTAGTAAAACATGGATTTTACCAACAAATGAGAGCTCACTCTATTCGTTTATACTGAACAACGTGAATATTAGAATTAATAGATCAGCTTGGATTTGGCTTCATTAAGTGACTCTCAGTGGATTTCAGATGAGAAGGTTAGTCTCGATGATCTTCCAAACGTCTAGAAATCAAATTCACTATTTATGTTATTGAAGTCATATATCATCCTTAAATGTTAGTAGAAGATATAACTTATGACCAAAGTCTAACAAACGGTGCCTTGGATATTGAAAGTAATTTGGATAATAATTATTTTCGATATACCGACATTAAACGGATAAAGAACAGAAAGATAACCACACCAATAGGATTCTAAACAGCGCGGGCCTAGCCCAAGAGATAACCCTTTAAAGTATTCGAATCTCTCGCCTTAGCCAACACGGCTATTGCGCATTAACTTGGGTCCGAAATGGCTTGCCACTCCGTGCTTTCTTTCAGACGTTTATTTGTCTTCTTCATGATCCATACATGCTGAAACTCCAAATATATCGGGCCCTGTTCAGAAAAGTTCTTTGTTTCCATGGTTCAGGATTACTTGTGGCCTAACAACAGGTCTTCCGGATATACCATACCTCTGATCCATATTCCATGCATGCAACTACGCATGCAAGGTACATCTGTCGCCCCACTAACGCCGTGCGCTCGGCCTCATGGCGCAAGCCAGATAGCGAATAATTCTCTCTTTCCTTTAGCCATGATACTTTATATGTGTGTATTAAAGTTGAGTTCGCGGTCGAGTGTGATCCCCAGGAGTAATGCTTCACTGGATTGGGGATTTTATTTCACCATTGCGTAGGATCAAAACGAGTTTGGATAATGTTCGAAAGCCCTAACCTTCTTACTTTTACCTGATTATCCTTCCAGATTTCAACCTTTCAATTACGGCCATATCTTCAGGAAAACAAGACTTCCCGTCCGATCAGTCATATTTAAGCCTGTGAGAGCTTTACCAAGTATTACAGTGGGAGACCATGTGAGAACGGAGGGTGTTGTAATTTTTAGTTTTTACCCTTGGCTCCCTTGCTATCCATTCACTGTTGTAGGCTTACAGCGCACGGCTGACATGCCATTTGTGCACGTTCAGATTGATTTATAGTGGAGGAAACTCCATGTTTCCATCATACAGTTGTGTCGGAATCTGACGATCTAGGATCTCGAATGATAGCTTCTCTCTGCCATCTGTTCTTAATTCAAAAATAAAACCACTCCTTACCATGGATAAATCTGATGACAGAATAATTGTAAGCCTATCTTGAAACTTTGATTTTGTGAACTTATACAAGTAAATCATATAAAAGTTCTCAAGAGCGTGTCAGCCGTACTGTGTGGCTGGTGAAAATCTTATTAAGCAGCTGTCTCATTCCACAAATACACTCACAGGTAATGAATGCTCCCATTCACCATATTCCTAGTTCGAGATCTATGAATGAAAAAGAGGATCCTAAATGAAATTGAGGAAAAAACAGGTAGAAGACGGATGGAGCCCCATTTGTATAGGAAACAACGCAGTTTGAAAAGCCCCATTGGCTGCTATCAAATCGCTCGCGGCGGAAAACGATAGTTCTTTCGGAGTTGCAGAACTTCCGATCCGAGCTAGGTATACGATCAATTAATTATCTGAAATGCTTCCAGTTAGTGCCGTATGACCAGTATAGATGAATTTCAAACTTCTTCTAAAGTAGAATTCTGACTCAAGCTGCAACAAGAATATCGACCCTATATTTAGAAACTCAATATCTTGAGTAATACAGCCTCGGCTATTAAATGAAAAATAGCCCCCTTCGTCAGTCTAGCCGCTTGAGCGCATATGCATGTCTCCGGATTCGTAAATCCTACGGTTGCGGCTTATCCCATGATAACAAACTTCGGGATTGGAGAAACAAATATATTACGTTTTGCTAATCTATCCCCAATAGGAGAAACAGAGAAACAACGAATCGTTATGGAGGCGATGTCAATAATCAATTTCTGTCTCTATCGCACTCTTTCATAGAATACTAGACACCGATAAACAACTTAACAAAATCTAGTCAGTTCACTCCGCGCCTGGGCCCAATGATGTGACCCTTGTGACCCGGCAGTATCTCATAGACAAAGGGAATAGATTGCCAGGCTTTATCAAGATTTCTTGAAATCTGATGAGATGACATGATAAAGACCTACATAGAACAGTGTATGAGACATTATCAAAACGAGACAAATTTGTCAAGGTATGGTGACATGGTAAAGAAGGACGAACAAGTTGAACCTCTAAGGTAAAATCGAAGGGGAGCACGGAAATCAAGATCTGAACTCCCTGAAGAAAAGGCCTCGGTTTTAAATACCTTCAAATTTATGAAAATCACTAGTAAAGGAGCAACTGTCACCCGCCAGGAAGGGACTTGCCTTCACAAGTTATCAGATACAAATATCCCGCTGATGTACCCCAGAGGATATTGTAACAACCATCAGCATTTCTGTATTGCTTGTTACATAATTTATAAGTTACAATATCTTATCTCAACCCAAGTTCACAGAAACTTGTATTTGTCATACCAACTTTTGATATAGTGACTTTCTTAATTAAGCGGTAGCGATGATGCTTTATATGACAAAATCGTCCGATTAGAATATGTTCGAAAATTTCAGACCATCGCTCTTCTCACATTTCTTGGAGGTTCCCAGACGCCTTTATGCTGGTATTGATAAAAGACTAAGGAATGATCCTCATTGCTCTTGTAACATTTCTTAGAAGATCCCGGACACTTGAGAGGATAATGCGGTCTCCTAATATGTATTCTCAATGATATTCTTGTAAACTAGCAATGAGAAGCGATGGACTTCTCATCCAACCTAGATTTGTTAAATAGGAATAGGTATGCGGTACCGACTTATAAGTTACAACCTGCTAAGCAGTTACAGGTATATTACAGGTATGTTTAGGTAGGATACATCTCTCGTGAAGTTATCCTATTTCTTAGACATTATAGGAAATTTGGCTGAATATTAAACCGGCTAAAGCTTCATGCACATCAACCAGGTATGTGATGGCTAAAGCGGCCGCGGCATTCTCGCTTCTACTGTATAATCAGACCATAATCAGACTTTAACACCTGGATACTCGGATCCTTTGTTAACATTGTCATGTTTTGTCAAACTTTAAAATTATATGGGTAAAGAAGAAAAGTTATTACAATGGTTGTGCGGAGTGGCCATAAGGATGGTCAGTACCTCATTTATTGTCAAAGATAAGTTGCATATATGTGTAATAATTGTTACGAGTGTGGCTATACGGCATGATGCCTGACTCAGGGGCTTGCTGTATGCCAGTTCTGACACAATCAGGGAACGTTGCTACGAGATCCAAGAGAAACAAATTTAAAATGTTCTGGCCGATTTACTGCTAGCGGTAAATCTGGTTAATAACGAGCTACGTAGGGATATACATTATTCTGCATCCCAAACCTTATTCGTCATTGCACCGATTTTGAGTTCGCAGAGTATGCATAGAGCAAACTCAATATCGCGTCCGATAACAAAGCTAATTATCTTGGCGTCGTGCCGTGCGATCTTTTTCTAATCAATTGGATATTCCTAATCAGGTATAAAAATCATGGGCCACGCTCAAGGGTTAAACATTTTCAACATGAGGGCAACAGTGACCATGGAGAAGGGTTACAAAGTTGATGAAACATCTTTGGACCAGAAAGAAGCATTCTATTCTCGTTATGGGCATGAGTACAATGGTGATGTTAACCATCCTTCCAATGCTTCTTTTGAGTATGTGTGGAATAAAGCGATGGAGATGAGAACAGATGATGCAGTAAAGATCGCAACTGAAACCATTTCCTATCATAGAAATGATCCCAACTTTCCTGAAGATTTGACTTCACGTTTAGAGGATGCGTTATCTGACGATACTGTTAGTGACGAGATCTCCTTTAAAGCTGATTGCGCAATGATTCGATACTATTCTCCTTATGCCGAAGTTCGTGCAGTTTCGGATCCATTTGATGATCCAGAGATTCCAGCAGAAACCATTAGAGTGTATATTATCGCTATTATCTGGACAATTATTGGAAGTGGAGTGAACACGTTTTTTGAACCTCGTCAGCCTCCCATCTCAATTCCAACTAGTGTATTGCAAATACTTGCAATGTTGTCTGGGAACTTGTTTCATTATATATTACCGAACTGGAATGTTGCTATTCGCGGTCGAAAATTCTCTCTGAATCCCGGTCCTTGGTCTTTAAAAGAACAAATGTTAGCCACAATTATGATCAGCACCGGTAATGGGAATGCTTACGCATTTTGGAATATAATGGTCCAAAAGATATTCTATAAGAATGATTGGGTGTCGGCTGGCTACCAATTTCTATCGGTTCTTTCAACTCAATTTATTGGATTTGCTTTTGCTGGAATATTGAGAAGATTTGTAATCTACCCTACTAAGGCTATTTGGCCCAGTACTTTCCCAACTCTAGCACTCAACAAGGCCCTTATCGGCGTGGAACCGAAGGAGGTGGTACATGGCTGGAAATGGTCACGAACAAAATTTTTTTGGATCTTCTTTTCAGCAAGTTTTATTTATTACTGGCTTCCTGGATATTTATTTGAAGCTCTTTCTACATTTGATTGGCTCGTATGGATCAGGCCAGACAGTATTAATATGAGCGCCATTACCGGATTTGACGGCCTTGGAATTAACCCTATAACTTCTTTTGATTGGGTCATGATCAGCTATGCCTCACCTTTGAATCTTCCATTCTTCACTCAAGCCAATACGTATGTTGGACTGCTTATTGGAGCAGTTGCAATTGCTGGTGTCTTTTATACCAATTACAGATGGTCTGCATATATTCCTATTAACACCAACAGCCTATGGGCAAACAACGGCGAACCTTTCGAAGTCACGCAAGTACTAAATGAGCAGGGTTTATTTGACAATGAAAAGTATCAGAAATATTCTCCTCCTTACTATTCGGCAGCCAATATGGTTGTATACGGTGCCAATTTTGCTATTTTCCCGTTCGCTTTTATCGAACAAGTACTAACCAATTACACGACAATAAGAAATGCTTTTAAAGATATGGCATTGGGACTAAGAAATTGGAAACGGTCAAATTATGATGGCTACCAGGATATATTCAGTAGGAATATGGCTTCATACAAAGAAGTGCCTGATTGGTGGTTTCTGGCTGTTTTACTTATTTCCTTGGTTTTTGGAATCATCTTTGTAGAGATATATCCTACTAATACTCCTGTGTGGGGTATTTTTTTTGCGTTGGGAATGAACTTCATTTTTCTCATCCCTCTCACATTACTTTACTCGCAAACTGGATTCAGTTTTGGTCTCAATGTTCTTGTCGAATTGATAGTCGGGTATGCATTGCCAGGAAATGGTACTGCACTTATGATTATCAAAACTTATGGCTATAACATCGACGGTCAAGCTGAGGTTTACATTGCCAATCAGAAGATGGCCCACTATACCGGGGTTCCGCCTCGTGCTATTTTCCGAGGTCAGATGATATGTGTACTTTTCCAGTCATTTATCTCAGTGGGTATGGCAAATTGGCTTATTTCTAACATCGATGGACTCTGCACGGCAGCCCAGAGAACCAAAGAAAAGTTCACTTGTCCTAACGAACAGACGTACTACTCTGCCTCTGTCATTTGGGGTGTCATCGGTCCCAAGCTTGTATTCCACAGTCTATATCCAGTTCTGAAATGGTGCTTCTTGATCGGAGCTCTTCTTGCTGTCCCTATGTGGTACATTAAGGCTCGATTTCCCAGGCATTTGTCGTATTTTCAGCCTACTATAGTGATTGGTGGACTTTTAGGCTATGCTCCATATAACCTAGCATATTACACGCCTGCATTATATGCTAGCTTTGCTTTTATGGTTTATATTCGACGACGATACTTTGCTTGGTGGGAGAAGTATACTTACGTGCTGACATCAGCGCTGTCGGCTGGACTGGCATTGAGTTCTATTATTATCTTCTTTGCGTTGGAGTATAACCCCAAGACAGTTGATTGGTGGGGAACTGACGGGATGTATAATAATGTCGACTTCGAAGGTAATATTGTCTTAAAGCCTGTGCCTGATTCGGGTTACTTCGGCTTCCCACCAGGACAGTACCCGACACATTAGTCAGAGCTTTTGTTCGAAGCCTATAGCTTATTTCTAGTCCCACATTTGAAATATAATTTGATATACAAGAAGTATGATGGTAGTTTTATTATGTAGGATGTAAGTCGTGTTTCAGATTTCATGGAGCTCTACAATATTAAAGGATGCTACAGATACATTTCGGTATGGTATGGTTAGGTACAACCACATATTGTTATTTCGGATTGCAATGGCATGAAATTTCGTTTAGACCAAAATATATTATCGGCCCGTCTGTTGCCGCAGGGCCATTTCTGTTGATCATTTAAATATCATCGAAAAGTCTGGAACTTTTAGCATAGATCTTACACCGTGGTTGAATAAACAGATTATCTATTTCTGGGTGTATTTCTAGGCAGAGATAGTATTTAGTGAACCTGGACAAACATTCCCATCACAGCAACTAGTGCGGTTTAAGGTTGTTTTCTCCTTAAAATAAGTTCAGAAGTTCAGAATGAAACGACACAAATTTTCTTTCCTTATTATCTTCGTCGGTCAAAATTGTCCATGAAATCAACCTATCTAAACTATTCTAAGAGCACGATCGTTTCTTTTCTATGATATATCTATATCATCCAAGGCATAGGTATAGTATATGGATATTTTAATATCACAAGGGATAAATCACATTAAGCGAAGATCTAGTAGCAACCTTTTCCATCTAAGTGAGTACTAAACTCCAATCCAGCATGGTCTTTATATATCGTGTGTGTAGGCTTCAGATCATATGTGGATTAGCTTAGTCACTTCATGAGGTTATATACCATGTCACACTTTTTCAGACACTGCAAACAACATCCACGCTTTACTCGTATCTTAACGAGTTATTCAGTTACTCTTCACTAACTTCCAAATTGAAGTCTGCTAGCCTAATGGGAATACACAAAGTAAGGACTTTTATCACCCATCGCAATCAGCTCTGATATTGGAACCCGGGAAGCTTCTCCAGAACCTACTGCCTTTCTTCTGTTTCGATTCACTTTGTGATACACGACATTAAGAATAGCACTCATTATCAAACCTAAACAGCAGAAGAATATTAAAAATCCATATCCAAATCGGTATTGAGGTGTATCCTTTGATCGGAAAAAATTAACGCTCATGGCTCCAGAAAGATTACCAATACCGATTTGAAATGCCATTCCAGTGCTTCTCTTACTTGCTCCTTCTAAATTGATAGCCAACCATGATGTAGTGCCTGGAAATGCACAGTATGTCGCTACTATCGCAAGGAAAACTCCGCCATATACACCATTCGGGTTCTTTTCAATATTCACAGTCATGGCAATCACATATCCAGTAATCATTAAAACAAGGCAAGTGATTATAAGTGGTGACCTTATTTGATATCTGTCCGACAGTTTTGCAGTTCCAATCCCGAAAATAAGAGCCGCAACATTCGGTGGGATCGTCAAAAGTTGCGCATTGGAGGACGTGTATCCCATATTTTTTATGATTTCTGGTAAGAAAATCGATAATGCACACACTGTGGTCGCAATGGACCAATATACAATCAAATGACAATACGGCTGCCAGTCTCTAAATGCTGACAATGCACCATCCCTATTTCGAACTTCTACTTCGTTGCCTCCAATATCTTGCTCTGAGCTTAGGTTTGCATCCAGAAAAAGTTTGTGTTGGAGATACTCTCGTTCTTCATCACTCAGAAAACGAGCAGTGTCGGGGTAATCGTGAATAAAGAAGAAACTGAAACAAGCTGAAATAACAGTAATCAGCCCTTCGATAATAAATATCCACCTCCAACCTCTGAGGCCCCCAATACCATCCATATTTTCTATACCATAGGCCAACAGGCCACTGAAGGCTCCCGCGACACTAGCGGCTCCAAAGAAAAGTGCCTGACGGTACTGAAGCTCTTTCCTTGCATACCATTTGGTCAAATAGAATGAAACACCTGGGAATATGCCTGCTTCGCAGACACCTAAAAATGTTCTCGCAGTTAACAATCCGGCATAATTCGAAACAAGCCCAGTGAGGGTTATGACGATACCCCACGACACCATCATAGAAGGCAACCAAATGTGGGGTTTTATCCGCAGCATTAGATAATTTGTGGGTATCTCAAAGATTCCATATGTTAAAAAGAAGACTGTAATAGCAATATTGAATTGCGACCCTACTAATCCGATATCTTGAGACAAGCCTTCAATATTCGCATTCCCAATATTTCCTCTATCAATGAATGAAAGCAGGTATAGAGCTACAACTCCTGGAATAATATGAATATCAAGCTTTCTGAGTAGTTTCTCATTATCGATATTTGGATAAATTTCCTCCAAGGATACATTTATTACTTCAATTGCTCCTTCCTTTTTGACAGATTTTGGGGAGTGCGTTTGTTCTTCTTTCTTCATTTTTATGTCTAACATTGAATTGTTTATCCTTTAAAAAGAATGAGACACAATTTATAGAGCCCCTGCGTTATCTCTAATCTTCTCGAGCTGATAGACAACGCCCATTATAAGATAATATTTGAATGTTGTTTCCGCATTTTCCACCGTTTGGGAAATGATATGTAGAGTTTTATCTTCTTAAGATGGCTCTTATCATCCGTCGGAACCTCAGGTCCTTTGAGAGCAAGGCAATTACGTTAGCTCGTTCTCGTGCATGCTTTCTACTAAATGAATACGAGCCTTCGCAAAATTAAAATTCCTATCACGTACTTCGCTTAACCCAATCATTGCTTGTTGGGATCGAATTACATCTTCTTTGGCACTGTTTACTAGTCTTTAATTATATCTCACTGTTTTCATTGACTCTCCGACGGAACTCCAAAGAGAACAGAAAATATAGGTTGAACAGCGCATGATTCTTATCATCACCATCATGCGGCTTTTGTGGATAATGACCGTCCGGACACAATTCAGATGCCCTTATCACGACAAGTATTCTCTGATAAGGTGGGAAATGAGTTTCCACGGACAAAACATGGAGTCCGTTAACATTTGGCTTTGCTTATGCTTCACATCTCATTGGTGGTAGTTACAACCAAGGATCGAAGTCTTGATCAGCACGGTGCTTCCTCGGCTTTGTTGCGCTTATAAAAGGAAGAGATTCCTTCACATTTTCGAAACAATTCTCTAGGAAATCATGCGTCTACCTTTCTTGAAACCAGCACAGCTGACCTCTGAGCAGAAAGTAATTTATGACAGTGTACTGGAAGTTGCAAATGTTTCGTTCACTAATTTTAAAATTATGAAAGAGGAAGGTGAATTGATTGGTCCTTGGAACGCAATTTTGAACTTCCCGCAGTTCGGGGGTCCTGCTTGGGCTATGAACAAGACCTTATATGATCATACGACTCTGCCAAAGTCAATCCTCCAGGTTTGTGTCTTGGTCACTGGCTCACACATGAAAGCTCGCTACCAGATATTTGGACATGAACAACTTGCGCTAGATGCTGGTGTTCCATTGCAGAAGATCGCTGCTCTAGCCACTGGTCAGAAACCTGTGGATCTTACTTCTGACGAAAGTGTAGCTTTTGATGTTGCTTATGCTCTCAATCAACCTGGGCCAATCCCAGAGTCTACCTATAGAATCGGACAAGAGAAATTTGGTCAGCAGGGAATGGCTGAGATAATATACTTAGTCGGAACTTTTCATCTTATTGGTGTTATTTTAAATGGATATGATGTATCTGTGCCTGGTAGGGAAGAAGGTCTTGACTAGTTCTATCTTTCAGTTGTTTTGACTTATACTGATGCTGTTTTCTCTAACAGTTACACGTCCTGTGGTTTAGTTCCAGGCGTGATTTTACACAATAAATAAATTTTAAAATATGTGAAAACTGAGTTCAAAGTCTGTAGAGAGACCACTATTATTTACTCGGTCTACACAAACTCTGCATATATTTGTCCGAGTTATTTTCCGAGCCAAGGACCTCGAGGAATGCATATCTTGTTTACTAACTTTTAAAAGCTTATTTGAGCCACGATAAAGCGGATTTGTAATTAATTGACTTAGTGTCTAGCTCGTACAAGTGATGAGCAAATGTTTTCTTGAGAATACTCAGCAACTTGCCTGCTATAGAATCAAATTTTGGCGAATCAGAATCTTCTCTCTCTATTATCCGTCAAAATAGAACAGAATTATCTGAATCTTACAAATAAACTGGTCGATAGAATTAGCTTTACAAATTAGCCCCTTACGAAAGAGTCAAATTAGCCCCTGCCGTGATTACATCATATTTAACTGGTGTGTGCTGTTGTCGCCGAAATACTCAAAAAGCTCATCACGAGATCTTTCACTGGTTAGATCATTCTTATACTAGTCCTCCTCTTCTTCTATGCCGTAAGTTTCCTCATTTCCTCCATCCTCATCGACTTTTAAAACGCCATTTCCTCCACTTCTTTTGCTAATACATGTCAATGCGGCTCTATGCGCGTCTGATGTGGAGGTTAATTATCCTCCTCATAGTTCATGCAACTCATTTCAACAGTTGTGACATTCAAATTGTCAGAACGAATCTTATCTTGGGGAAATAGAATTGCACTAAATAACTCGAAAGGAATAGAAATGTTCTTCAGACGAGAAAACATAAAGACGCTACATAGAACCGAAAATTATGCCCATCTCTGAATCATGCTTGTGGCAACCTGTCTGGTGTGCATGTGGCGCGCTATGGCACGGCTAATGTCTATGCTAATGGGGCTAACATACATTGTTTCGATACGGAATCACAACAATTGTTTTAAATACAGGAAGACTTCTCCAATTCTTGTCCATGCCTTGAACAAGGTAAGAATTCTTAATGTCTAAGTCTTAGCACCTCAGATGATTAACTTCGGAAAGGCGCTATGCTAGGATTTGCTAATATCAAAGTACACACTGCAATTCAGACCGTGATGAGTCTCATCACGTAGTAATATATCTCTTAAGCTGCATATATCATTCGTGTCAATTAATTTAAATCAGGCATATGGACCCATTCGAGAATCAATCAGCAAAACTACTTAGAACATTTGCAGATGGAACAAAGAACGTCGTTCCGGTCAACGGTCTCGAAAAATCAAGTATACGATCATGCATCCCAGGGGGATCTCCAATAAACATGCGCTCAAGCATACGTTCGATTACCCAAAGCCGTCGAGAATAACCAATGAAATACGTTCCAAACTCGCTAGAACCAGGAGCCCCAAAAGGCATATTATCACGGAGAATACTGTATTCGTTACCATCATCGTCTTCTATGGTTGCCAGTGACTTGTGAGATTGCTGATAGCCTGAAGGTGCATCATCTAACTCGATGTTATCTATCTTCGTACGGCCTATAACCTTTTCTTGCTGCTCGGATGACAGTGTGTTCCAAGACTTTACATCATGGACATACTTTTGAACAACAACGTAGCTCCCGCCTACAGATGACATGTCATCGCTATGTGTCACTAGAGTAGAAGTAGATATCTCTGTCCCTGCTGGGTTGGCTGTACCATCTACAAAACCAAGAAGGTCACGAGCATCAAAATAACGGAATCCTACAGTCTCGTCAACTAAACTAACCGAGTCTCCAAGTCGATCCATAAGCTGTCGTTCGAATTCGAAACATAGATCTCGTCGATCCGCACGAATATGGAAGAGCAGATCTCCTGGTGAAGATATAGCAGTATGAGTTGCACCCTTTACTTCCCGAAACGGGTGGAGTTCTGCTGGTCGTGGAAGAGTGGTAATCTTGTCCCATGCTTCACTTCCGATACCAACGGTACAGGCAAATGAAGAACTCAGATCTCGAATAGATATATTTTTAGTAATATCATCAATACCGGCTAATGTCGATTGCACTGTCTTTATTGATTCCAGCTCATCGGAGATAGCCAACACAAGGAATGTTGCGGACTTGGTTAAAGGCGCACCAACTCTTTGAGGCTCAGTAAGAGTCCCCGCCATTCTTAAATTCTTAAATAAACTTCGTTTAATCACTGCAATTGTTTCCCAATCCTTGTGGTTTTCCGTAGCGAGCGAGGATCAGGTAATAAATAGTCTGGCAAGAGTCGCCGACTCTGTGCGGCCCTCGGCTATTTAACGCCGCGCACTGTCGATCTTATCAGGCCCGCGCCTCACACGCATTCCACGGGCGGAATGCTGCATCTTACCATGCATAATAAGCGCATGCAGAAGGGTAGGGATACAAAGTATGTAGTAGTGTATTGTAAGTTAGCTAAATAATCATATATGGTGGACTAATAAAGATCGACTAATAAAGATCTTTGTGCGAAGCTTTGATCATATCGGCGCCCTTCTCTCCTATCATGTAGACAGAATTCTGGATTCGACAATCGGGAATAACAGGAATCACGGAAGCATCAATAACACGAAGGTTCTTAATACCGTGTACCTGGAGTTTAGAATCAACCACTCCCTGACTAATATTCTTCGACAGTCGATTGGTTCCACAAGGGTGGAAAGCAGTCTGACATCGGTCAAGAACAGCTCTTCTCATTTCCTTTTCATCGTCAAGAGGCATTGGCCATGGGTACTCAGACACGACCAGGTCTTTGAAACCTTCACCCTTGGTAAGAAGATCGTAACTGAATCTAATACCCTCACGCATTCCAATTATATCAAGATCGTCAGCAAAAAAATTCAAGTTGATGTTGGGTTGAACCAGGGGATCACTGCTGTTGAGCGTGACCTCACCGGGATCGGAAACGGGACGAACCAAATCAACCACAACGCTGATGTAACTACCCTCCTTTGGAATAGGGAAATGCCATTGGAAGGCACTTCCAAACATACCTACAAAGTCAAGCTCGAAATGGGGTTGACCTTCAGGGCAAAATGGATCTTTCCCACCATTAGCGGCCTTTCGCTCACGATAAAGAGGATCATTTTCGAAATATTTATCAATACGCGGAAATCCAACCAATTCAAGGAGTCCAGAACCCACTGGACCAGAGTGATCCTGTTTGTAAAGCGCGTGGGCGGCCTTGTTCTCACGGCCGGATCGTAGAAGGATATCATCAACACAAACGCCATCCTTGACTCTCAAAACAAATGGAACACCTGGGTGATCAAGCAAATTTTGTCCTACATGAGCCGAGTCTACAAGAACATCAATACCATGTCTTTGTAACTCCCTCTTAGGTCCAATACCTGAAAGCATTAGAAGCTTGGGACTTTCAAATACACCCTGAGCGACAATTACTTCTCTAGTAGCATAGAAGCTGTGCTCTTGGCCATTTGAATCGATCACAACAACTCCTTTAGCACTGAGATCGGCTTCATTAATAATCAATTTCTTACTATGAACCTCAGAAACAATGGTGATATTGGGTTGGTCCTTCACAAAGAGAAAACTTCCCGATCGTTGACCATGGTAAATGGAATCAACGCAATGGGTAAGCCCAATCATTTCACCATCGTAAATGTTCTCAGTGATTGGCTGGCCAAGTGATTTCCAAGCTTTAGTAAGGTTGTCTCGGAATGGTTTCAACTCGTCGAGCAATTCGGAGTGAGAAATTGGAAGGGGTCCACCAGATCCAATCTTTGAGAGCTCTTTGGGATAGAGACCAAGATCATCATGGTATGTTGCACTCTTTCTGAGGTATGGAACAAGAGGCTCCCATGTCCACTCCTTGCCACCATATTCTGCCCATCTGTCAAAAGTTGGCTTACACCCAGGGATCCAAGTAAAGTAATTAAGAGAAGAGCTACCTCCGAGAGCCTTACCACGAGTATTGGGCTTCTCAATTCGTTCATAATCATCTCGCTTAACCATGGTAGTTTTGTACGCCCAATCGTACTTGCTACCACGAAGATCCATAGCATTGGAAGGGGTCCTAATTTCGGGAATCTCATGAGAGTTCCCTACTCCTGCCTCTACAATTAAAACAGAAACATTGGGGTTTTCAGCTAATCTACCGGCAACAACATTGCCGGCAGTACCACCGCCAACGATAACAAAGTCATAGTGAGATTCGACCATTATTGATATTTGAGTATTCAAGATGGGGTTATCTCTGATAAATCCAGGCATTTATATATTCTTCCAGCAATTGGTATCATATTTCCGAAAGAGAAGTTAATAGAGTCTGATGATTAGCCAAGACAATTCACTGCAGATAGGGGGCTCAATGCATAGAGGCGGGAAGATTAAGACAAAGGCGATTACCCAAAATAGTAGCAAACTGTCTGCATAGCAATCAAGTTACATGCACTAGATTCTTATGCGCGCATTATTTTATTTTTCTGCGTTTTACTTTTGTGATTTACTCGTTGTGATGTAGTTTGGTTTACTTTTTTTGACTTACTTTTTCTGCGCTAGAATCTTAGAGCCGCATTGCCTTAAACGATCCGGGGAAATACGATAATACATCCCAAAGCACCGAGTTATGACATATCCAATCAATGAATGATTCCAATTTTATTCCATGGGGACGATATCTTTTAATTGGGGTGGTTGCTGAATTTTGGGCGATTTCAGGGATGAGTTATCAAAGTTAGGGAGCAGGTAATGATGTAAAGCCGGCATGATGCAGGTTAGTTCGTGAAACGCCTTGATGCGTGTAAGCCGCTTTAAAATTGTGACAAAAAAGCTTAGTGAAGTGATCAGCACAGCACACTCCGATTTGTTTTCCTCTTCATGCACTCTCTAAATCAGCTCAACAAAGTAGCTCCTGATTAATTTATTATTTTGCATTATCTTAAAGCAATTGATCCTCAATATTATGTGCTGGGCGATAGCTCCTAGCACACGTAGAATCGCAGACAAAGGATGTCTCGAAATTAGTACACTAAAAAGGGGCACATGACAATCAATTGATATGCATAAACGAAGGAGTGAAGCATTGCTTTTTCACAATTCCAAGCCTCATACTTTCAAGATCTGGAGAAGAACCATCCACAACGTGCTGATAATTATATTCATGAACTGGACTGAAACCATTGAGATATATTGAATCATATATTCCACATTGTGCATCTCGAGCTCGCTATGGCTGGGTCCAGAGAAGGATTAATGGCATAGGGTGAATTGAAGGTGAGCTGCATAAGTGCTGCATTTGAGGGGAACAATCCAATTCGGGCAATGGAGCAATCAAAGAATGGGGTACCAATATTGAACAGAAGGAAGTTCAAACAGTTCTACCAGTATTCAATATTTGCTTTTTTACGGTAGGGGTAAGCCCCTCCACGAATTTCTTAGTGCCGGGCTTAGCCACACAGGGACTCCCGGTTCCGAATTGTCTTAATGCTAAAATTACTGGCGGGAAAACAAGAAGTCAAGAAAAAGAAATATAAAACAAGGAGAAGATTTTACCGCCAGAAGTCAAGAATAATATCAGATCAGAGATCGCATGCAGTGATAGGCACCTAGTTTACTTGTTTTGGTCTACAAGCCGAATTCGTAACACAATTATTATCAATTAAGTCTAGTAAAAGTTTATAAAACCACTCAATTTGGTTAATCAAATGGATGATCAAAGGTATCTATGCCCGGTCTTTCTCGATTTGTTTAACGGAACAGTCGGGAGGTTACAGCAAGCCACCCAAACACTTTACCAATCGATCAAGTATTATTGGGTATGGCATCTTCATACACTTGTGACAAGTATTTAACAAGGCAAATTGCCAGAGTGAGATTCAATTGTTCAAATGTCGACCAAGAAGACTTATTCCGTACCACTCTATACAACTTCTAATGGATGCCCTGTTAGGGACCCAAATGCCATGCTGAAGATGGGAAAATTTGGTCCTGCCTTACTCCAAGACCATCATATGATAGATCTTTTGGCTCATTTTGATCGTGAAAGGATCCCTGAGCGTGTTGCACATGCCAAGGGTTCTGGGGCTCATGGCTACTTTGAAGTGACAGATGATGTCTCAGATCTTGTATGTGCCGATTTTCTCAATGGAATAGGGAAGAGAACACCCATATTCACTCGGTTCTCAACTGTAGGAGGAGAAAAGGGATCAGCTGATTCTGCTCGTGATCCTAGAGGCTTTGCAACCAAATTTTACACTCAAGAAGGTGTCATTGATTGGGTAAATATCAATAGTCCAATCTTCTTCATAAGAAATGGTGTCCAGTTTCCCTATTTGGTTCATACCCAGAAGAGTAGAGACCCTCAAACCAACTTGAAAGATGTTAACGTATTTTGGGACTTTTTGTGCAATAATCCCGAATCGTTTCACAATGTCATGTTTATCTTTTCTGATCGTGGAACTCCTGCCTCGTACCGCCACATGCATGGTTACTCAGCCCATACGTACAAGTGGATCAACAGAAAAGGGGAATGGCACTACGTTCAAATACATCTACGAACTGAGCAAGGTATTCAGAACTTTACTAATGAACAGGCACATCAACTGGAAGCAGATGATCCTGATCAAGCAGGAAGGGACTTGCACGAGTCAATTGAGAATGGCCTCTTCCCAGCCTGGACAGTTTATGTCCAAACCATGACTGCTGAGCAGGCAGAGCAGGCAGACTTCAGCGTCTTCGACTTGACGAAAACATGGCCCCAAGGTGAATTCCCCCTT
This sequence comes from Sugiyamaella chiloensis, assembly GCA_030578775.1. Classification (NCBI taxonomy): domain Eukaryota; kingdom Fungi; phylum Ascomycota; class Dipodascomycetes; order Dipodascales; family Trichomonascaceae; genus Sugiyamaella; species Sugiyamaella chiloensis. The sequence goes on along the minus strand of JAKTZE010000018.1, from coordinate 78,696 downwards.
AGAAGGTTTGGAAGGCTGGTTCATAACAGAAATCCAGAGAACTATTTTGCTGAGGTGGAGCAATCTGCCTTCAGTCCCGCCAACACTGTTCCAGGTATAGAGCCATCTGCGGATCCTGTTCTTCAAGCAAGATTATTCTCCTATAGTGACACTCAACGTCATCGATTAGGTGCTAACTTCAATCAGCTCCCTATCAACTGTCCACTTCAAGCACATAATCCATTCCAACGCGATGGTCCGGCTTGCATTAATGGCAATTATGGGAAGGAGCCTAACTACCCGTCATCCTACGAACCTCTCAACTACAGGGCCGATGCGTCAAACAATGAAGCACATGAGAAATGGGTTGGTGAAGCTACAAGTTTCCACTGGGGAGCCGATACTACTGACTACGCTCAGCCTCGCAAGTTCTGGGAGGTTTTTGGAAGAACTGGGCAGCAGGAGTCATTCATTCATAATGTTTCTGCCAATTTGAAGGGTGCCAGAAAAGATGTACAGGAACGCGTTCTTGGAATCTTTTCACAAATCTCTCCCGAGATTTCTACACGCATTCACAACGCCTTGAACTAAGAATTTTTAAATATATAGGATGTATTGAGAATAAATAACATAGCCCAGTCTAAGACAGTCAATACATAGTTGCCGCTCCGCTTAAAGTGCCCATTCATAATAATTCACCTAGAAATCAAAGGATTACATGGAACCTTGGTACACGAGACACTCGATGATGCTTGTTCTCATTTTTTAGATCGACGGTAACCCTAACTTGTTAGACGCCTCGGTCGTGCCCGCCACATGCGTTGCCTCACGAGGCTCATCCGACCGGGCATGTAGATGATGAGCCACAACAACTTAAGATAGCCGTCGGATAATATTGAAACACCGAATATATAAATCCAGCCATTATTTCTTACACAAAGCATAGAAGATATCTAAGAGGAGTATCTAAGAAGTGTATCTAATCTTGAGTTATCAGTTCCTATTTTGTTTCTTTTGAGAATGTTTTGGTTGCTGATCTTGATACCGACCCAGTATATTCACGGAATGTTGAAGCCCAGACAACAGTACTTCACATAATCACTAAAAATTATGAACTGCATTCTTAAATGTTCAATAACCATCCCATAATCGGGCTGGTTATACGTCTGATAAATATGTGGCGGTCGGAAATACCCCGGTTATATACGTGGAAATACAGAAACCCCATATTGTTAAACACCCGTGTTGAGTATTGGCTGACATCCAAAAGTACTAGAACCTTCTAATGGCTTAGTTTTGAGATTGTAACATATAGCGTAGGAGGATTACCATCGAGGAAAGATTATCGTTGAATTAAAACAAAATCAAAGATGTTAATCAAGATGTTATATAGACTTTTTTTGTGCAAAAATGCGCGGATGTGTCGTGCGTGATAATTTACTCAACAAAAATAGTGAGCCTTTGTTTGAGTTTTGGAACTTGCTGGAATTTATGAAGGAGTCCAGTTTTAAATCACGGAGACGAGAAAAAGAGCTCTGCCAAGTTACAAGTATTAACTTACCTATATGGAAAATCAAAGTAAGTTATATTTAACCGTGGAACGAGGTAACATCTGCTTGCTGGCGATACGGTGTAGAACGAAAGTACTTACTTAAAACAGATAACCTGTTTTGTGGCGCATTCTAAGCATATGCAGAACTATCGTCGTGGTGCGTGTAGCTGAGGCCGGTAATCCACGTCATTCAATGCCTAATTAACTGCTAGAAATTACACTAGAGTAGTTAGAGGTACAATCTAGCAGTATATAGGCTACCAGGAGACACATATTTTATTGTGCTACATCCTAACCCTCCGGGATTCCACTTTAGCACGGGATACTCAGCCTAGCTTTGCGCTTGTAAGAACATTTCGGCTCACAAAACTCGATACCACTTACGAATATTCAGGAATTTATTCATGGCCTACTTATTCATATTTTACATCGACGTATACCCTGAAAAGGTAACATGAATTCACGATCTAGTGTAACAGATCGTCCTTTAAGTTACTCCTCACAATGTGAATGTATTGTATTTTCTGGTAAGTGTTGTGATCAAAAAAACGACAAGTGTCAGAACCTACTGATATTTGAGATATTGTTTTGTTGTTATAGCATGTCGACTTCTGTAGTTATTTTCCTTATGTTACATCCCATTTATTTTTTTAAAATTCCTCCTTGATCAGCTTCTTGACTGTTATTATTTCCCCTTTGAAATGGTAGCTGCATAAAAGGAATGCAGTGACTGTTTATTATGAGTGTCTATCTGCTGGGATACCTTGCAGAGTTTAGTGGCTGAAAAGGAGAATATATGGTTTCTGCTTGATATAAATTAATAACAAATATGTTGTAATTCTCTCTATAGCCAAATTAGTAGCTATTGAAGTACCTGAAGAGAACAGTATGAAGTCAGATAACAGTCGTCTTTTGTTATTATGAACAGGATATGCAGCTTTGACAACTCCCTTTCCAGTCCCTGCCGTACCATTGAAAATGCTTATCAAATCAGCACCAGAAAGGAGACTGTAAAAAACCATCATCGACAGAGCTGTCAAATATTCCGGGAGTAGAGTTTCCCGTATCGGCCATGTCATTACAAGCAGCTGTGAGTTCAGGTACAGGCACACTGGCTGCCCATCGGCCAAAAATAATTGTCAAGGTAACCTTGAAGAAAAATCAAAAGCTACATCAATAAAGAAAGATTGGCTGAATGAATTGTAAACGATCCAGCTAGGACCATTACTTCCTGGAACCCTCAACAATGATACAAGATTAAAGGTGTAGCTAGTATGATCAAGAACGAATACACTTGGAGATATATAGGTCGCAAAGTTCTGAGAACTATATGTTTTAGGTACGAGAACTTCCGAGGTATAAATAATTGACCAGATAGATACATGACCACAGGATGAGTAAACCAGGTAGCCATAAGACTGGGAGACCACCATAATTTTAGCTTATTTGACCAAGCTAAGAAAGTTAACCTCAGTAATACCGTTGCTACTATCGGGGTCAGAAAGAAGCTCAGTATTTCCATTCAGCTGAATGAGTCTAAAACTGCCCGGTGAAATAATTAACCCATCAGAGTTGGATCGAGAACATAACACACCAGACTTCAAACCAATATTTCAAATGCAAACACAGTGGTGTTGGGGTGGCGGGCGATCCAGTTGGGAGTAATCCAAGTAACATTGGGGTTAGTAGTGATAACTGGTCTCTCAAACAAACTAAAACTATTATTGTGGCATCTCTGTTGTTCAAAGTAACCAAACTATCTCCTCTCAGTCTACCAGTGAGAATCTTGTCTCCAGGTCAAAGATGCCCATCTCACTAATAAAGGAAAAATAGGGTTATAAAGCTCTTAGTAATGCTCCAGCGAGTTATTAAGCATTCTCAGGAGTAGATCTATTATTTAAAGTTTTTCTGGCCCTTTCAATCTGTCAGTTCAGCACAAATATACGAACAGTGCTTCCGCCTATTAACAGTGTTGAAAGAATTCGTATCGCTCACGTCTAAAAACCGCGATCTTTATAGTGATCATAGCGCTACGGACTTCTGCAGACTACGATGAATTTGCTCACACTGACTCTTCATATCATCATACCAGCAAATGTAAATCGCTCACATTTCTTCAAAATAGTTATTTGTTTTTTGAGTTGGAAGTAAATCTATTAGTTTTGTTAATAGTTACAGAAAGCTATCTTGCATCTACTCCACAACGGCATCGGACATGCCATGCGGCCACCCTTAACTAAATCAATCAGATATTCTCATAAGAGGAACTGCGATGGCTGTGTCCCGAATTGAAAAGTGCTGGAATTACTAGTTCCGATCTCTTACACGGTTATTTCTCAAGGATGTTCTAACCTTTTGTAGTTTCAACTGCCCATTGAACTGATTCATTACCAGTGAACACAAATCCGGTTCTCTACATTATATGTTTATCAAATTACCATGAAAGCCGTAACGTGGATTCTTTTAATCTGGCATTGAACAAACACTGCTTCCATAATTGCCATTGAGAAAGAAATTCACAGCTATGAGACTATAGGTAGCTATATATATATGCGTGACTTTTACAGCATACGCGATTGATATTTTTGAAATGTTGATTACAAGGTGTTCAAGCATCAAACATCTGTAAAGATTATGCATGAAAATCTAGCATGCGAAGAATGTTCCTGCTTGTTCCTGCATGTCCATGCACGCACAGAGGGCTGAGAATATCTGAATGTGTGGAAAGGGTGTTTGACCCTAACGATAAAACTGACAGTGAGATTCGACGATTCTGTTATGCTTTTATGGCTGAGTTGCAGCGACACATTGGTGCTCTGACACTGATGTTCCTGCTGGAGACATTAACGTGGGAGGCCGAGAAATCGGTTACTTATTTGGTGCTTACAAGAATTTGAAGAACCAATTCAAGGGTGTTTTGACTGGTAAGGGTATCAGTTGCATCCAGTGTACTACATTGAAGCACTGAGATCTTCTATGACAAACTACATATCAAAAGGCTCTTTGTATCTCATATATTTCCACATATTTAAACCAATGATATCCTGTGATAAATCAATTGACAGTCTTCTAGATCAGAGTCAGTATGGCAAAAGCAACAACCCAACATGATGTACGCACACAGTGCTGATAGTTCCATGTCTTCAAACCGGAGACAAAAGAGTCATACAATTCTACATTACTCTCTGTAGTTTCCGCTAGATCGGCAATATTAAGTAACCTTTTCACGTTACCCATCATAGTCAGCAATGTGAATGGAACAGTACATAGAGGGAACACTGCAGCAGCAATGTAGTACGAAGATGTTGAAGATGGCGATGTCGAGTAAGCAAGAATACCACACAACACAGCATTACCGAGTGCCATTGACGGAAATTGCAAAGCTCCTTGGTGATATATGGAAGACCACTGACGTGATACTACTTTGAGATCAAAAGATCTGTTTGTCAAGCGTGGTACCACACCAGTCGATATATATAGGGTACTGCCAGCAGCGAGCCCACAGACTAGAAGTGAAGCGGGCCGTAAGTAATCTATTCCAGACATCACTCGTTTATTGATCAGTTAGAATAATCCAATGTGAAGCACAAAGGAAATATTTCGCGCTAAGTAACACCACAGGCCAAAATGTGGGGTGTTGGGCAAGGGCAATTATGCCGACCTGTAGATCCTTTCTGCATTTGGTTTCATTAGTGGGGGATATCAACTTTCAATATTCAACGCATAACTTTTCAATATATATTGTTTGGCTATCCATGTGCCTGCCAGAAGATTTTACATACTGTTAACACATTATACCACTGGCTTGTTGAGAACAAGTATGGCAAATGCTGCAATCCAGAGAGCAGTCCTAACCGAGTGTTGAATGTTCCATAGTTTCAAATTAGACTTAAACGACGCCCTAAGATGGGGGTTATCGGATTCATGTTTTTGGGCCTTTTCAACAATATTCAATAGCGTTTTGATAGAGGATTTCATAACTATAATTGTGAATGGTGCAGTGATGAAGGCGGCAGATCCAGCAGCAAGATAAGGCCACCGTGCCGATGAAGGAGAATCTGCCGGTATCAAGTAAGCCATGGAACCACAAAGTGCTGTTGTCGAAACCATCATTGCTGGGAATTGTTTCGCCCCTCTAAAGAAAACTTCTCTCCATTGCGATGTTACGACATTAAGGGGGTAGATTTCATTTTGGAGAACAGGTACCATGCCTATAGATATGAACAGACTGGTGCCAGCAGTAATCCCACTGACCAACACCGAAGCAGCGTGAAGATATTCAAGAGTACTTATTCCCATATTATTCCTTTTTGAATGTAGATTAGCCTGAGTTTGTACTTGGGCATTCTAATCTATTTAAATGCTCAGATGAACACATTGTTTGAATGTCAAAGAGCTATACGAGCACTTAACTTAATACGAGGTTGTAATTCACGGCTGCATAAAAGTGTCGATCCATTTATTTTCTCGATGACTAAGGAGTTCCGCGTGCTTAGCAGAAATCTTGTAAGTACCAATGCACCTCCACTTGCATACACAGAGAATACTCAAATTAACCCTGAAAAGCGCTACATTTTGGTCATTAATGGCATTCTTGTAAACACTTGGCATATCGCTCTCATCGTTTCCTTATTGTATCACATGAAATATTTGGCAATTTGATTATATAAGTAACAAATGTGGATTTCATTGGAATGCTCAGCGGTTATGGCACCATTAAATACGTATAGTTGATGCCCTGACAGTCCTTGACCATGACTCTATCAACTGTGTCGAATCCGCTTTCTATCACGTGTGACCTAAATATAAGATATTCTACTCGTTTGTCAGTAATAAATCATCAGCAGATAGATAAGTAGATTATGACCCAAGCTGAGTTGATTCTCCCTTACTCGAGTCTGTCGCTAGTACTCTGTGCTGTGATATGACATATATGCCAACGTACAGCTCATATGTCTCCATTATCTTTAAGAAACCACACTCGTCGGATTACGATTCGTACTGCGTTCTTGTTTAACTTCGGAGTCACAGAGCTCTAATACACGTTACATCACTCCCTTAAAATCGTACTAGTAAGCTGCTAATCAAACGCTGGTCACGTGCCTGCTCTGGATTGTATAATTTAACCAGCTGATGGATTTTCGCACCATGCTATTAAACAAATGCAGCATTAGGGCTTTCATTTAGGAGATCGAACTTTGGGGTAGGATAGAAGCACACAACACCTCTTAAACATGTTTACTTTGAACTTGGAGAGATGTTGTGGAGACTCAATTCTCGAGATAATAGTACTATCACTCCAGTTCAAATATATATAACTTAATAGAAAGCCTATCATTGGAGGTTCTACTACATATATGAGCTAAAGTTTAAACTCTTAACATATAGCTCTAGTTACTGTATAACATCCCTGGTTCCTTGTGTCCAGATGATCTTAAGGGCACATGTTTTGATTTTCCACTGGCCATTAGATTCCTTGACAACCTCGACATCATATGTAGAACCTGCCAACATGTAAGGCGCATCTGGCATCCGTCCCTCTCCAGCTCTATAATGTTGTGCTAAAGCATTGGCAGTAAGATGAGCCACATTTGCGTCCTCTTTAACATCGATTCGAATGCTAGTCAGGAGATGCTGAGTATCCATTGGACCAACTCCGTCGAAGCAATTCTTATTAATGTCCTCAAGGCCATTCATAACTCTTCCATTGATATCCATGGAAACTTCTGACTCGGATGCAAAAGCAGATTCGAAAAGATCTTTATCATTGCTATCTATTCCCAAGCACAGTCTGATGACGGTGTCGGAAATCTCTTCACGCATGTTGAGTCCGTAGAGTGCCTGTGGATATCCCATTTTGAATAATAATCTCAATAAACTTTCTTTTCCCAAGCAGATGACATGATTGATTATATAGTCTATTTCAGGATATGTGTTTAGGCCGTTTTGATGCGGAGGAGCTGCGGATGCGGATGGTGCGGACATGCAAGATTATGTGCGGCAAAAACCCTATTTCGAATCGCTGGTGAGCATTCTAATGTCAATAATAATCAGATATTTTCGGTCCTCCGACACTATCAATATCGGACAATCCGTTGCTAGAGGATATTGCCGCAACAAGTACCATTAATCCACATCTGAATTTTTCTCAAGTACCAACTGCTCGCCATTTTCGGTCTCAATGAGCTCCAACTGTATTGACGCAATGTAATTTACTGTGCAATTTGGAGAGAAATAATTTCTCTCGGATCATGCCTTTCACATTATAGCATTACTAACCTAAGCATTGTACATACAGTGATAACAGCCTAGCTTAGTAGGAGTGTTAATCAAACACACAATAGCCCTTGCAGCACTTGATTATATCATTACGCAATCTCTCCAACGAAGATGTAAACCCCACTTCGTCCACGCAGGAATCAAGAGAAATTGATTCTCCTGTTGGTATTCACAGATATTCAATAAATTAGTTTTCAAAATGAATACCGTCCGACTCTATCTGACAGTACGAGCACGTCGCAAATCATTGGTTGTTATGAAGCAACCTCAGGAAAGTGATAATCATGAGTTTCAGTTCAGATAACACAGAGCATCAATTTTGATACCGGTAACATTCCTAGCTGGTGCTCACTTCCGGATATTCAAGATCTCGACTGGTGGGGGCTTACTAGGTCAACAACTCGGCAACCTTAGCAACGAATTAAAGGAAAAGTAGCCAATATCTGGTTTTATGAACATACAATTAAATAGAAAAGTTGATATGGGCTATCATGAATAATGTTTCATAAAGCTACATTTTCTTCTAAGTACACCATATCTCCAGTATCATTGAACTCCTTAACAAACCACTTATTGAGCATATCCTCATACTGCTTTCGGAATACTCTGATATCGACATAATGGATACTCTTCGCCTGTCCGTTCGTTGTATGCCTGTTAGGGGAACTTATGACAGAACAGGGATCTTTCCGGAACTATGAACCACATTTATGTATTATACGCTGCAAAATTAAGGATCCCTTTGAAATTTCTTTGCTGAGCGCGGTTGAATGGGGTATTGCGAGAGATTGTGGAAAGAGAGCCATATAATAATGACCACCATCGAAGTAGACCGATTGTCCGGATAAAGCCAAGTCGAGTTGTAGTTAGGTGAGAACTGTTCACGGTTTGAGAGTGGGTATTTATTACCTTTAAGGGTTAACGCCACTCTTATTAATCTAACAATGAGAAACGAAGAGCAACCACGACTGGTATGGAAACTAGTATTCCAGGAACTTAACTTGAGGGAACTACTTAAAACACGGGTGGTGTGCAAAAGGTTTCTGTCAGTCATCCGAGAAATGATATATTCTACTATTGAATGTCCCGATTCATTCCACTTCGCTTATGAACCTGATTATGGTTATTGGAAGATAACAACTTATTACCAAGAAGAAGTCCTATATTTCTGGTTTCAAACATCAAAGTTCTTTTATGAATCTCCCTTTATTGCTGAAGCGGCGGTGCAGATATTTTGCAAAACCAAGTCTGAATTAGAGCAGCTGGATCCTGTTCATTTCTACAAACTTAAGTCGATACAGCTTTGCTTTCAAGAAGTTCATTCAAGAACTACAAATACTCTGAAATGGATAGTTGAAAAGTTTCCTGGTGTTGACATTCTGCTCTTCTGTGACAGCGACAGTGCTGAAGTGAAAGAGGAACGATCAACCTACCTCACTCTACTACCATCTGTTGTATGGCTGCAGGTACCCTCTAAGCTTATTGACGAAGTCAATTGGGAAAACAACTGTGTCAAAGTCCTTGCCTTCGCTTCTGATGTAGATTCAAACGTATTGTTGGAGGTTATAGACAAATGTCCAAAGTTGGAAAGTATCTGTGGTATACGTGACATATCTTCTCTCCCCACCACTATGTCGTATTGTACATCTACAACCGTAGACAGTTCTGGAGAACATGCTTGTGTCCTCCAAACTGTTGATACCACAATCCCTTATATGGTGATTATTGAGAGACAGCATTGGCTGTAGGATGGTATTAATTAAAATCAAATAAAGACATTGGTATGCGTCATTTTCTCTGGACATCTTAAAATACTCGACCTCTCAATCCAACCCACTTCGATTCCAGCAGGATTGTGCAACTTACTCCCCGCCCCATCTGCCGCATGATCAGCATTGCCACAAAAATTCGGAATGCTGCGAAGGACTCAGAAGGCGCTCATATAAAATAGCTGAATTACTCTCAAAACTATATTCAAACGTGTCGTCGCTGTTAGTTTCTGCTAATACCTCTCTCACCTTCTCCAACCTGTGCTCCTCTCGCTTGAACTCATACGTTCTAAATGAATCAATGGCAAATAGAACCTACTTTGGCGTTTGGTTCAAATTTGTCATTATTTTGATAAATAAGTAATTGTTCCTGTGGGTACAGCACGATATTTTCCATTTACATACTTTGTTAAAACTGAACTAGATTAGATCTCAAATTACCTTATAAAATGTAGCTACCGAGTCAAAATCAGAGTTGGTGAGCTTTGCCCGGTGTTCATGAATACTGGTCAGCAGAGATAAGACCCAGTTTGATAACGTATATTTCCCTCAGGATCAAGGAGTAGAAATTACCACTTACCACATGAAATCCCAATATCAAGCTCAAAACGCTTGGGGAGGATGCTATTAAGCTCAAACGCTTGGGGAGGATAGTACTCCTCTGATAGTAGCAGGCTTTGATTCAGATGTGAAATAATGCTCTGTATTATTCATATAGAATGATTCTCAATCTATCCCCAACGGAGCAAAAATGCATGACTTGGATAGCCATAGCGCTGCTGAACTTTGGGCATTGAGTGAAAAGGTTGTTGACCAGATATGTGATCTAAAAGATTAGTATTATCTCCGCCACAAATTATAGTAAATATTAATTATATATCTATCGTTGATAAACATCCTTTTCCTGCCACTTCTATCTGTCCAGATCAGCACAGAGTAACGTATCACAAAATCAATGACAAGGATGAATCATAGAAAAGCATATTGGTCTCATCGAAACAGGATAAAATATTAACATATCTGTGTCGGCCAAGAAGCAATTCGGCTTGGTTTCAGAGCGCGCTAATCAAGAAATCCTTCGGGTACGTATCACAGAAGTACAGGAACGAACAAAGTTGTTACATACTGGTGAAAGTTTCTGAAATGGTTGCTTGTTGTTCTATCACCACATGATATGAAGGTTTAAAGCCAGATTCTCCTACTACACTGTTGGTGTAGACCCTCCATCTACTCTCACTCCCGTAATAAAATTACTCAGAGAACTTGCTAAGAATAAGACGGCATTCGCGATATCGGCCGGCATTCCCATTCGTTCAACAGTCTGACGTGCAACATTTCGGACTACACACTGTTTTCCGGATTCAAGAGTTTTTCTTCTGTACAGTTTTTGCCCATTTCTAATAGCCAATCATCCAACAAAAGGAGTGCGAATAAGCCCTGGCATGATGTCGTTAGAAGTTACACCTGTTCCGGCCAAAGCTTTAGAAAGCCCAAGAGTCATATTATTCAATGCAGCTTTCGATGCACCGTAGGCCGGGATTTGAGCATATGGAGATATCCCATTCCGAGAAGATATTTGGATAACGCGTCCCCAGCCTTTGGCTCTCATGCTAGGAACCATCTCTTGGGCCAGGCGAACACATGACAGTGTGTTCAATTCGTATTGCTGTCTCCATATCGATGTCACTCTCAAACCAATCAGTGGCAGATACCGATGTTGGTGCTCTAGCATTATTCACTAGAATATCGATACCGTCTAAGGCATTTACGGCGGCTAATATGATTTGAATACCACTTTTTTCGCTTAGATCAACAACCACCGCATGTGCCGTTCCATTACTACTTTTTATCTTCTGTACAACTGCATGAGTATGATCTGGGTTTCTTCCCGTTACGATGACCTCCACACCTTGACTAGCCAATTGTAATGCAATTTCAACACCAATTCCGGAACTTGTGCCTACTCACTAAAGCTCTCTTACCGCTCAGCCCAAGATCTATCATATTTCAATAACGTTGAAATAGTTATCTGATAGACGACCAGTAGTGGGGTATATAAGTCACGTTTTTGTCAGAATTAGCGGCGTTAATCGGAACTAAGCATTATTCAGAGCGCTTCTTCCATCAGAAGTAGCATGACGTCATGGAAGTTAACGGGAAAAGAGTTGACTACTGTCAGCTGCGTAGCCAGTTAAAATTGATCTTTTTGAGGATTCTGATCACGTTTATGTGGAGTTCTACAAAACTTGAGACACTCAGGTGATAGTGAGCAATGAGACTCGCATAAACTATTGTCTGCGACAGAAATGGTAGTGACATGCGGTTCTGGCCTGTCGTGCCACGAGTTCGTGTACAGTTCTAGAGAGGTTGATCAAATCATGGATATTATCTAACAACGTAAGGCTGTTGAGGCCGCTCGTGTAAAATGGCTGGCGAATATTGAACATTTACGAGTATGTTTTCCAAATTCTTGCTCAGTAATTTGGATTCAACGAAGTGCTTCTTTCAAGACTTATATATTCTGTACTGGCGTATCCTGAAAACTAAATCCTTAGAAATACCCCAGCGTAAACAGACATGCTCGCGGATCGAATTCTTATCAGTCCTTCAGTCCAAGTGGTTGATAAAATGGCCGTTACGTATGTTTTCATATCTCTCAGAGTAATCTGACAGTCAATGGAAAGAATGGGTCGAAATTGTAGAATATTATACTTCATTATCTCAATTGACTATCGCTGTATTAATATATACAGTACTCCCACCCTCCAATATTAATTTCATACTGGATGTGTTAATTAAAGTCCTTGTGCTTCCATATAGACGTTAGTCATAGTGTATACAGCATTAAGTGCAGAAAGTGCATTAAACATTGAGGCATCTCTGGATCTTAGAGCCAACTGCTCAAATCCTTTACGTGTTTCGCTGAAGGTTTTATACTTCATTGTGACCTTCGATTCTGGGGAATTCAAAATAATTGCTTCAAATTCAGGGGATACAATTATCAAATTATGTATAGAGACGAAGTCCAGAAACGAAACAATATTAAACTTAATCTCCATAGGAATGTCCATAATACCGGTCATTGTGATGTGGGATGGGATGCTAAATATTCTTGGTGAATATTGTACATTACGAGAGAACGTTATGGCAACGTTCTGCATGACGCATATGCGTCCATTATCCGAAAAGAAGTGCCGTACTTACCAATGTTATTGTTGCAAACCAACTATCCAAAACTCTTGAGCATTTAAAATATCAGGAGAGAATTTTGTTGAGTATATGGCATATGGTTGATTATTTCTAAATGTCTAATGTGGCCAGATAATCACCGATGGTCATCAGCGGTTTGTGATTCTTACCAAATTTGATAGTTGCTAATTAGATATATGAGACTAAGTAAAAATGGAGTAAAATATTCAGAATTATTGTAGGAATTCCAAATACTTGAGAATCTCTGGTTGTAAAGGACACCAATACCAATTCTACATGATAATACTTGAGATCAGGAGGATAATTAACCTCCACATGAGACGCGCATAAAGCCGCATCGAAACGTACTTGCAAAAGAAGCGGAGGAAATGGAGGAGGTGAGGAAAACTACGGCATTTAAGAAGAGGAGATTGGTATAAGAATGATGTAACCAGTGAAAGATCTCGTGATGATGTTGTTGAGTATTTCGGCGATAACGGCACCGACGAGTTAAATATGATGTAATCAGGGCAGGGGCGAATTTGACTCTTTCGTAAGGTGGTAATTTGTGAAGCTAATTCTATCAGAATCGGACTATCATGCGCGCTTCGGGGGGTTTCAATTTGAGTGATCCCCCGGTATATAGTCGTATGGCTATGGTGCCATTGGCCTTTCTCTTGAAAAAGATAAGGATCATCAGAACATATAATTAATTGAACTATATCAGAAATCTCAATGATCTAGCTAGAAATAATCTTTGGTCACAAGTTGTGTTTTCTTACGGTAGAAGGGTGAATCCTTTTAATTGCCTTTGCAAATTGGGCTTTTGTTGCTCCACTGGCATTCGTCCTAATAGCAAAGAGTCTACGAGCTATATCACTGGCTTGAAAGTCGGTCGACTCAAAACGGGCTATGATGATTTTAAGGATAGGGGCCACAGGGGTGCTTGAATCTAAGTTTGTAACAAGACGATCAAGCAATGAATCAGTCTCCTGGATTACAAAGGAGGTATCATTATGAAGAGCACATATCCGGCCATTAATTTTGTCAGCATCATCGCGGGTAGCCTGTAGTTCGGCAGGGTCTGCAATATCTTCGGCTGCTAACGACTGTAGATGTCCAGCAATTTGAGTAGAGTTTTGAGCTGTCTGGTCTCGCTCATAATTATACTCGTGGGAAGGCACTATTTGAAGTGTACGCTGTGGTCTTCGATGCTCACTATATACACCAACCTGTTTATATCTCACTGCCAAAAACACCTTCCAACAGTTTCAGATTCTCGTAAAATTCCCAAATTCGGCGAACGACCGCTTGAGGAGCACGGCGATCGTCTTCGATAGGATGAAGGAATCTTTCATAATGTACCATCCCACACATATAGCCCAGTTGATCTTCAGTACCCTCTATCTGGTCAGGAAAAAAATCAGGAGGGTCATCCTCGAAAAGCAAACTGCTTTTAATTAAAAGTGCAGCATATGTCCTCAAACCACTGGGGACATAATGAATTGTTTTAATCGGCCCATTCAATTGATCTTTCCAAAGTTCGACAATAGTGTCAGGGTCTCCCAAACGAACCCTGTTATAGATAGTAATAATGATGTCCACTTTTGTACGATTATCGTTTAGATACTCAGAGCATGTTTTTCTTGCGTGATGGCAGCATTTGGGGCTAACAGCTTCTCCAACCAGGATTGGATAGCCACTGCTACCTCGCCTGACTGGTACTAAGACAAAGCCAGGAAATATAGACGTTCTTGAGGTTATTATTTTCTGTGGGCTTTCATAGAAGTGGTCATCGGGATCAACACTTTTGCGACATGCTTTGGCGAAGTGCAAGTGCCATATGTTGGCAAATATCTTGAGTTAAGATTAGCAAGTTCAAGTCGAAATATACTTCGCTGATTCGGATACCCGTAATATCAATAAGTTGTTGAGATTCAAGCTCTTCTAGTGCTTCTCTTGAGAAATTTAAGATTGCAACAGTTGGTCGATCGATATCATCCATGGACAAGAACTTAGAGAGATAGACCCCCAGTATCTTGGTATCCCCACGATAAGTAAAATGGTCGGTGATACGGTGCCCGTGCAGCAGTGAGAAGATAGGGGAACACAAACTTGATTCAGGTGTATCTGCAACATCTACCAAGCAAATTACTGCGGACATGTCATCGAAATCATGAATTATAAATTGGAAATCCATGTCTCTTTTGATTCTAATTCCAAATATCTTCTCAAATGTTATTATGTCGACATTGTAAGCGAGAATTTCGACACCACTTTTAAAAGAGCGGTAGGTATTGTTAAGGAACGATTGAAAGGATATAAAGTTGTGCTCGTACTTAAAGAACCGGTCGGATGTTATATCGTAACTTGCTGCAAGAGGTAGAGAAAGAATTGGCTCTTTGGGAATTTCAATCGCTTTCATGGCAGAAGACAGATAGCACAAGTCGAAAGACTAAGTGTCAGTTGTGGTAAGGGTCATACTGGCCAATGACTGAGACTATGTGCCATTCATTACCCGGCATAGCAGGCTATCCTATTCTACGCATATTATTTACTCTGAAGCACCGAGATTCGTCGAGAACATAACATATAAGTGAAAAATGAACTGAAAAATGAACAATAACGGGGACTTTAACGAATAAATGTCACCTGGAAGGACTATCGGTTGCAACTTAGATACAACCCTGATACTAAACTAGAGACATTCTGATGATAACACTTTGCTGCACCTGTTCTACGATGTGGAAGCCAGATACTCCGTAGCTGCATCACGATGAGCACAGAGCGACTCACTGACATAGGCCAAACTTAATAAATAAACTATAGTAATAGCATTATATTTAAACATTAGTTTTCATCTCGTTGCAAAATAGCTTTATATAGTATTTGATGGGCGTAACCAAAATACTATATTCTAAGGGTAAGGGATGGTTAGTAGGATCGTGTGGCTAGAGTACTGATACATAGCACAAGCGCTAGTTCAGAAATATTGGTATCAGTTAAAAACGATTGAGACCGGAGAATTTGATCCTACTTTTATTCTGACCCATTACTTTTCAATTGAGGATTTTGCAACATTTTATCAAGCACTTGATCAGAAAGAAGAGATTTTGCTCAAAGTATCTGTTCCCACTAAGTTTTCACTTCATCCCTTTCTACAGATACAGTTATGTCTGGGTTTGTCCACTTTTGCCTATTATGGAATTGTAACCTAACCCAAAGTCACGATGTTGGGTTTAACGTAAAATACTGACTCTATGGATGTAAATCTCATGTTCGTTAAAGGGCTTAATAAACCTACGAGAGATGGTGGATACAGTTTGAGACTCCAAGATGCATATGTAGAGGCACTGAAGAGTAGATGTGATTGCCACATTATTAGCAAATTAGCAAAAAAAGTACGATGTTAGGCGTAAAACACTTTACAGGTATTATACAGAATTCAGTTGGCAAGTTTAACAGAGAGCCTAGGCAAACCCTCTACATCTTCTTCCAGAGAGATGGGAAAATTGATGGAATATTTAGTGTTTTTGCAAGATTGTCGATCAGGGATGCAAATGACCCGGCTTACAAGCAGAAGAAGATTCGTATTACTGCGCTTGACAGTTTCATTAAAAGACACGGCTTTGAGACTCGACATATTAGTTAAATTGACCTTTATCATATAAATTCCCCTACGAAAGAAAACGTAGAGGAATGGCTTTTGGATTTCTCAATACCAGAAGCTGTTTGACGGCCCAGATTCATTGAAAATTGATCTAATTTCAAATATCGACGAAGTCTGATTTCAGCCAGGAGAATCTTCCGTGAGTTTTAAATCAGTAGTAATTAAGGCTACCTATCTTCGAGATAATATTGTCGAGCTGAAGGGTAAAAGGGGAAAGCTGATCACCGTTATCAAAAGTATTCATCACCAAGGGGATAGTCTTCTCCCTGGGTTCGTGTTTCCATCTGTAAATGTGTTAGCTAACCAATTACCTCAAGATGACCAAAAGTGAAGGTGTGTAGAAGACTAGAAGTGGACTTTTCAATCCACGCTTTCAGGCTATATAAATTCGTCGGGAATCTTGAAATGGATCGTGGAAAACTATGAACCGAACACGAGGAGATACTGCACAAAGATGGATATAGCATTCTTGTCATGGATAGCCATGCCATCTTTCGTTCGGAGTAGTTGTATTTGCAAGAGCAAATAGAATTTTAGTTGTCCAATTACCACCTCATACGTCCCATGCTTTACAGCCGTTACATGTTGGCATGTTTAGACTACTTACGCAGATCACATCTGCAGCAAATAATAGGTCGATCAGTCCACGTCATACATAGAGTGATTTTGTCGAGACTTATGTAGATTGTCACCCTCGTGTCTTTACCATGCAGAACATACTTCGATCTTGAGAAAAGTCGGGATTGTTTCCTGTTGACTGCGGAGTTGTACTCAAATCCTGGGTACTGATCTGAAGTAGTGCCCATAAACAAGAGTGCTCAGACTCACTTGGAGATTCATAATTTGTCACTACATCTTCGTCACCCAAATGCCGTGACCTGGAAATTCTCAAATGCTGAATCATAGCTCTCCGAATGTACTGGACTACATCCCATCGTCACCTCCTGGAACATCTGATGATATGCAAGAGATGCGAAAGCAAGGCATAAGGCTGTCCTTGATATGACCTAATATTTGTTTGGAAAAGCCGCCCAGTCTGCTTTTATGAATCTTATATTAGGAAGATACTGAAGAAGAATAGAAAATTGCAAGCCCGAGCTAAAGTCCGCAGTTCATACGAAGAGCATCATCTACTCCGTCCCCATCAGCCAGTTCGTGGAGTAAAACGGTACAGAGAAAGATGAAGGACAATCTAGATATCTTTTAGGGAGGTTGATGCAGGTGCCAGAAATAATTTAGATATTGTTGTTAACAGTGAACTCGACACGCGAGTACGGATAATGCAAACAAACTCAGTGATAAAGATTGGATCGCTTTGGAGAACTTCCTGAAAAAAGCTAATAATAATACTAGCCGTCGTCATTTGCAAGAAAAGAGTCCAAAAGCATAAGACTTTTAATAATTTCATTCCCTTCACTTCGAATCTGGTTAAGAAGAACCAATTCCAATCCGGAGCTACTCTCCACTTTTAGTGATCTTGTTCTAGTTATATTCAACACTGTTTTAATACATTTTCGCTTGATGTGCCAGATTACTCAGAATATGTATTACTGTATCGAATAATGTGGAAACCCTGAGTGGACAAACCCAAACATACCAAACATAACTGTAACTGAAAACCTGACATCTCCAAGAAACGTGGTTGATACACCGTTGACAGAGGTAGCCGAATACAACTAACGTTATGTGCAAATTTCACACTCAATGCTCACTGATATGTTGAATATACGGATAGTATTCTTGCATTAGTAAAAAGAGTAGAGAGTTATTACGAAGTAATGAACGTGGTCACAATTCGCCTAGTTAGTGACGACTAAGCAACGATGGCTTCGGTTAGTTCTACATTATGGGGACTGAGGGTTTCGTGTTACAGTTACTGAATTAATTCATTAGGCATTAACAATGGTAGTTCTCAATAATGTACAAGATCTTTCGAACCGCTTCTGGTCACAGCCAAAGAAGATCGACAACAATATTATCAGCTGGGGTGTTTATCGGCTTATTAAAAGAATGGTTATACCGCAGAGTTATATTAGCGCCTTGACCCGTATTACTAATTATCACAAACAAAATCCAGATACAAAAGGATACGTGATTGCTGGACATCCTGGATTGGGCAAAAGTTCTTTTCTATTCTATGTTCTTATCAAGCGGATGACTGAGAAGAAGTCTACAGTTTTCTGTGATCGTTCTGATTGTCTGATTATAGATAAGGAAGGAAACGTTGAAAGGATAGATTTTATGAAGCCAACAGCTGAGTGGCTCATGGAGAAAACAGGAAATGATGATATTGTCTGGTATTTGCACGATAACCTTATAAGTGATGTACTTGCTGAGAACATTAGAGGTAAAATGGACGATGGGCTTAACGGGATACATTTACTCGGCTGCTCTCCAGAAGGAGACAAGTACGAATCCTTCGTGAAGCATTGCTGTGCCAAATTCTACTATCTAGAACGCGCCACTAAAGATGAGGTCATCCAAATGGCAATATGCAATGATCTGACGAGTAGAAAAGTAAGGTATTCAGATGAGGATCATATTAGTCGTGCTGCTTATATCTATGAATACCTTTCGCCAATTCCGCAAGTCATTAGAGAAGTCGCACGAAGCAGGGACAGATTCGAGGAAAGGTGCGATAATCTCGAGTATTCCATTGGAGGTGCTAGGTTCTATGTCGCATCCGATTCATATGTCCCTTCTTCCAATGATAATAGATTATTACAGACCACTCATGATACGTTCATTGTAAATGGTCGAGGATTTGGGACGCCAGAGATAGATTTCTCTACAACGCATATTGGTCAAGTTTGTTTTGAAAAGCTTGCGAAAAGTGAGTTGGATATTGCAGCTGTATTTTATAGCAGTGTTTGTGGTAATTGTGGATCGAGATTGATTTGGAGTTTTACATTTCAAAGAGCTGCCCATGCGAGTATTCGGAAGAATCCTCCCACTGTGACGAGAGTCGGACAAGGCTCAGGAGACGTTATGCTCCATCCTCAGGATCAATTGTTCACCTATCAGTGCTGCAATGACATCACAGATGAGCTGAGTACCATGCACATAGGGTACTACCTATCACAGGACATTAATAAGACAAGCTTTGTTTCATTTGGAATATATGAGATCAATGAAAGAAAAATGCCCGTTTTTTTCCTTGTAACAGTCGAGCCCACTCACACATTTGATGGATCCCTTGCCGATGATATTTTACAGAAGATGAATGGAAATGGCTACCGGGGCCAAGTTTCCATAGTTTCTGTAGTTCCAAAGGAGCGAGGGAATGAATTCTGTCTGATTAAGCTTGGGTGGCATGACAACTTCATCGAGTACAGGCTGGTGTTAAGCGACGCTGATATAATTCAAGGACTACTTAATTGCGATTACAGCATTTCTCATGTCAGGCCGAAGTTTCAGGAATACATTAGAAGAATAAACGCCGTCAAAAATTCTGCGCAGATCGATGAAATCGATCAGATGGTCGCGCTAGAGGCAGAAGTGAGTCGAAAACAGTCTGAATTGCAACGACTGAGACAATTATTACTGCCTAGAACGGCATCATCTTCACATTATTACCTTCATTATTGATAGATAATTGTAATATCTTGCATGTGTATTGAGTGCAACTTTGTTGAACTCAAAGACTTGACTCTTGTTCTGGGGCCTGCAGTTTAAAAGGGCCGTTAGAGTAGCTATCTCAGTGTATGACATAATAACTATCAGTTAGAGTGAGCAGGTGTGGAAAAGAGTGGTTAAATCTGACCACCATATTATGATACTTTCAAGTACCGTGCCTGTACTTTACACAATACTCTATCGATGGCAATACCCAAGGGCAATAATAACGAGAAGTTGAGTAAGCTGCGTTCCTGTAAGAAACAAATATTTATAAATGAATAGTATCCAAACTATGTATTTCAGGGCTGAATTTAGTGCATAATCTACTTGAAAACCTACAGATGAGAAGGAATTTTCTGAGTAACCTTGTATAATCTCCCATCTGGACTCATTCGTGCAAGTTGTTGGGTCTTAATATCCTTAATTGAAGTGCAGCCCATTAGGGCCATGACAAGTCGGAACTCATCATGTAGAATATTCAAAGCAAGAGATACTCCCTCTTCTCCGTTATACCCAGCAGTAATCAGTACCCAGAGCTAAAGATATCGCTTCCTCGCCTAATCCCGCCATCAATATGGACGGGTATTCTACCTTTGACAGCCTGAACGACTTCAGGCAACGCATCTAATGTACACATTGTTCCATCTAATTGCCTCCCACCATGATTTGAAACAACTATTCCATCTGCTCCAGCCTCCACTGCGAGCTTCGCATCTTCAGCCGTCAGTATGCCTTTGAGCCATACTTGCATTGTGGTCTTTTTCTTGAGTTCACCAACATTTGGCCAAGTAAGGGCGGGGTAATATTGGGTGCGATCATCAGAGCTTATCATGGTTTCGCTGTTTATAAATGGGTAGCTAGGGAAAGCCAAGTCGGGAGCTAGCGAAAAGGCATTTCTCGTTTCGTTGAGTCTGCGACCCAGCCATGGACAATCAACGGATCAGAAAATTGCCTTATACCCTGCTGATTCAGCCCTACGAATAATAGACATATTTTGTAGCATCGTCCCTCACTGCGCTAAGGTTGCTGGGCATATGTAGTGGATCCATTATTTAAATACCTTAATGAGTTGTGTTACCCTTCGCGAACACCAAAAATGCGAACATGTTAACTTAACATGTAAGTTAACTTACTGTGTGTACATGCATCTCTGACGCCGCTGATCACTCAGAATCCTGCAGCCACTTGAAGTTCATCCCTCAATCCCTGCTCACCATTCTCAGTACTCTATCAATATCGAGCTCACCTACTTCCTTTTAACATCCACAGCTGATTCACCGCAGCCTTTTAATGATTAATGACTTGTAGATTGTCCACTTGCCGCATTTTATTTGATCTATAACTCAAGCTATCTTTCAAAAGAACGAAGCGTGACACAATTGATCTAGACCTGAACTCACTTCAACGTGTGCCAGGGTCATTATTGCTTTCACGATGCGGTAACAATGCGGTCAATGATAAATTCAGTATCATGACAGCAGCCGAATATGTTCTTCTATATGTTTTGGTAGCTATAGCTGTTGTGTGGATCTTGCAGTTGGTACGGCCCGCCTTCATTAGATCATCAAGTGCTCTGCTTCGAGCAATACCATCATCTTTGAGAAATGCATACACTGGCTTTAAACTTAACTTTTGGCTACTTTGGTTTATGGCCCAAAGGATCTAGGTAACTATGACCATGTACATTACTTGATTAGGCCTCTTGTTATTTTTCTTGCAAAATTTCCAGGAAACTTGGGGGCTGCAGCTGGATACCAACTAGATTCTGGGATATGGCCACGATGAGAAGTCTCTATAAGTTATTACTTTTTATGGGGCCAGGCGCCATAACGTAAGTGGAGAAAGGAGTAAGTTTCGATCCACAAAGATGAATCCGGTACCTGTTTCGAGCTAGGTCTGTTCAGGTGTTCACATATGGTCAAATATAATCAATCCGTAAATTAGCAGCATTAATGGTCTCACCTAAGTATCAGCATGTCACTGAGTGAAGTGCTCAGCCTTACATTGTCGATCAGATAAGATGAGATATCACTTGCCGCAGGAAGTAGCAAATAGTATGTTTTGGTTAGATTTTCGAGGATTTGCCATGGGTTTGAGATTATAAGTTCCATTCTACAACCATTCAGGCTGATTTCAACCTGCAATTACTCAATAATTACATCAAAATGCTCAAAGTATTCACAAACTGAAATAATGTATTCCGAGAAGTAATCTACACTTCTTG
Source organism: Sugiyamaella chiloensis (assembly GCA_030578775.1). Classification (NCBI taxonomy): domain Eukaryota; kingdom Fungi; phylum Ascomycota; class Dipodascomycetes; order Dipodascales; family Trichomonascaceae; genus Sugiyamaella; species Sugiyamaella chiloensis. The sequence goes on along the minus strand of JAKTZE010000018.1, from coordinate 56,416 downwards.
TTCTTCAAGGTGCTGGACTTCGTCCTTTGCTTTATCAGAGGGTATGATACCATTGACAGTTCCATCTCCAAACACTGTTGCAACTTCTTCTAAGGTATAGCCATGTGTCTCAGGGAACAGTGCAAATATAACTCCTAGCTCAATGGCTATAAGGCCACAATAAACGATATAATATTTCCAGCCAATAGCATCCATTGCCACAGGATTGACGAAACCATTGTACACATTTACAATTCCGTTTCCGAGACTGAAAATATTGCTTCCTTTTGCACGAAGATGATAAGGAAGGACTTCAGTCAAGTATAAGTTAGGCAAGGCATTGAGCGACACATTATACCATGCGTAAAACAGGAATATCATCGCTAATACACCTCTAGAGAGACCCTTTTGTTCGAAATTTCTCTCTGTATTTATGGCTGATAGAATTGTCCATATAACAAAAGTGACTAATAGAAGACTCAAGCCGCCTACAAGCGAGACACGTCTTTTAATACGACCAACAATATAGCCGGCAATGACTGCCGTGCCAAGATTATAAACCATCAAAGCACCATTGATAACAAGTTGTTGATCAGCTGAAGTGATTCCAATAGAGTTCAGAACAAGATTCAAAAAATAGGAAACCAATCCGTTTCCACAAAGTTGCTGTGTGATTGACAAAAATACAACAATGAACAGCCGTCTTCTGTTAGCAGGCGTCTCAAAGAATCTGAAGTATGAGACCTGATTAAAGGAACTCTCTGCTTCAATTGCAATTTGGATCTCGGCCATCTCAAACTCAACTAATGCATCGTACTCAGGATCTCCACCTGCATGCCATTTGACAAGGGTTTGTCGAGCTTCTTCGTGTTTTCCTCTACTAACAAGGTAACGCGGACTTTCAGGAACAAAAAAAATAAAACATACTTGAACCACTGGAATAAGACACTGAAGCAAGCACGGTAAACGCCATGCCCACGTTGAACTGGATGACATAAAGTGGGTACCATATGTAACCCATGCTGCAATAACAGCACCAAAATACCATGAAGGGCCATAAATAGCAGTTATTGTAGTTCTATGGGTAGGATATGCACATTCGGATAATAGCAGTGGCCCTGCTACAATTGAAAACATGGCTCCAAATCCGATGATCAGACGAGCTACCAAAAACATTGCATAGTCTTGAGCAGCACACTGGATTGCAGATCCGATGCAGATTAAAATGTTCCCGAAAACCAAAGTATATTTTCTTCCGAATCGATCATTCATCCAGGCTGTCAAAGGAAATCCCATAATATTACCAAAAACATATGCGTTCGACATGCCGCCAAGATGAACTCCTTTGGGGTGGTTGAAATAATCCTGCCATTGAGTACTTGACTGAAGACCATTAAGCATACTGCCATCATAACCGTTTACTGAATTACATGTTAATGGAACCAGAAGTACCAAATTCAGCAAAAGCAAGTGCCTAACCTTCCACCATGGTTTATCGTACTTCGGAAGTACAGAGGTGATGCCTCCATCCAAATCTGAATTTGTTAACATAGCACCCGCCATTTCCAACTACTAGAGAATGAGGGAAAAATAAGAACGTTGATTAATTGAATGCAATAGAAGGAATGTCTTTGAACATTTATAGACGAAGAAAGAATCTTCGTCAACCCCGCATCTGGCGACCCCACTTTTGATATTACTTCTTCCGTCACAGTGCACTGACATATGCGGTATTTAACCGACTACGTGTATTCCTGAAGTACGAGCCGAGCCGTCTATGTACCGATCTGCAGTATCGGAGCGCATATCCGTCAAAATGTACTCTGTTAGAGGTGAGAAAGGGTGACTTTGCCGATACTCCGCTTACAGGATTGTATGATAATGCCGGGCTGAATAAAAATTCGAAAACTATTTAGAATATTGAATTTATATCAGCCTATTTGAAATCTCATTTAGCCTAAAAATATGTTAATCCTGAAGAACCGAAATTTAATTCAGTTTCCCGTGTTGATGTCCGATATGGCTTGATTATTTTACAGATTTCCTGAGACTAAAACTGTAGTCTTATTTCTTTTCATACGGATTAACAGTGACGTTTGCGAATTAATACCTTGGAAGTATTAATAACAAATCACTGACATATGATGTTTATTATGTATGATGATTTCATTATCCATAAGATACCCTTGTTCCAAGGGCGATTATCTTCTTGAACTCATGTAGATTCATGGAGTTTAAAAGATCACATATCTATTGGCTAATGATGTAATACTCGGTAACATACGGATAGTATACTCTTGAGGTGTTATCCAGAGCTTCAAATGCGAAGATATTTGAATATCTGACAAAGAGATAGATTCATGAATAGGTAATATACGCATATGTTCTACCAGGGATATCGCTCGTGATTCTCAATTCGCATCCGGATAATTATACCGGAATAATAACAACTCTTTAATTAACCGGCACTAGCTTGCATGTTGTTCGATGTTGTTCGTATTGTTGATTAAAATATCCCCGCATTTTCTCATGTCCGCTCAAAATGCACTCGAACCACAAGGAAACGTAAAAAGCCACCAGAGCCACCGTAGAAGCACGTGATAAGAGTATAATCTCATTTTGCGAGATTAAGGGGAATTATATTGGAAAGCGAATCATATGATACTCAAAACTTATCACTCCTTATATGGCTCAATATAATCGTATTCTTTCCGGTGGTTGGTTATTGCTGCAACGATGGCATTGCGTGGGGTTGCAAAAGATGGGGTAGTGAGGCTTACAGAGCTTGCGGAATATCGGCAAGGCTAACGGAGATGCCATTCGGAAAAACTCCGGAATGACTAGCTTGCGACATTTCTAAGCTTAGGTACTTATAGTATAAAGCTGCAAGATAAATTGAATATCGAACATTCAAAATGTGTACATAATGTTTTCTGACGCAATCTGTAAGTAGTGACTGAAATTAGAGTTCTTAGTAGAATAAACTCAGGTTACTTAAAATTTTCCTGTTCATAGAGAGAGATAAATACCGCGGAACTACCGAAAGAACATGGGATTAAATACAGTCTCGATTATGAGGCTTACCTAATAAAAAGCTCCAGCGACTGATCGCTCTAATACATGTTATATGCAATTTCTTGACTAGAATTGGACAGAATTCAATTAGAATAGTGGAACTAAATTGAGTAAATCAACCCCAACTAGAATTGATATTAAATACGTAGTACCACCATAGCCGCTCTTACCCCAGTATTATCGCAAGTTTTGTTAGCTTCCATTTAAAGGCGTTCCACTGAAGCGTCCTGGCATGTACTACCGGCATTAATAGGATTACATCGTGCATTGAGATTGTCTGGGAGTGCAACATAGTAATCACTGTTATATCTAGACGCCATACCAGGAGCTGGCCAGTCAGTGCTAACTATCTGAGCACCACTATCAAATGCAGCGCCTCTCATAGATATATCATTATTGATAGCATGACCAATTGGCTCGTCAGCTCGAGTTCGAACAAAATATCCTTGCTTTACCAGAGTCTGAATGGTAGCAAAGTTACCGTTCAGAGGATCATTGCGCTTCAGAAAGGCAGCATCGGGTTCACCAGGTTCCGAGTTGGTGAAGATGACTCGACCCTCCAAGTTGTCACGACCACCAGCTCGATATGGATCACGGATCTGGATAGGGTTGGTAGGTTCGTTATCCATGACAAAAAACACCTTACCTCGGGATTGTCTAAGCGTTGGCCAGCCATGCTTTAGAATTGAGTCCTCTAGGGTCAGGCCAGGCTGTCGCAGATCATCTGGCGTTATGAGCTCCGTCGATCCAAATACTGACCGGATCTCCGAGTCTACGATATCGAGAGCTTCACTAGTCCATTCTTCAGCAACAGCGCCACCCCGTTCTTCAGTGGATTTCTCAGTTATCTTGAATTCTAGCAAAATCGGAATAGGAACGTGATTTGGATGAGCTTTTGACCATTCTTTTACTTGATTCAAGCATTCAACTAGAGTATGGCAATAGGTGCCAACATCATAGTCAGGGATATGAAGCACTTTTGTCCCCGGTTGTCTCATTTCCGAAGGAAGCTTATAGTGAATATCACCCTCAATGTCAGCTAGTTTCCGGATCATAGGATTAGCATACCGTCCCCCAGGACTGGAATCTGCTAGTAAATCAAACTCAAAACTTCTCACATGTTGATGTTCAAGCTGGTCATGTACTGACGCATGGGAGTAATAAAAGTTTTCACATCCATCATAAAACTTCTCAAAGAAAGGACGCTCAGCAAGACTCACTTCACGATGATAGCTATTATGGGAACCAACTACTTGTATCTGGTTCAACTTTAGTTCCTCTATATTATCCGAAGTCGGCTTGATAAACTGTAAAATAGGCGATTTATCAATCGTTTGACTGACAATTAAAACTAGTTAGCTTAGTCGAGATCTTGAACATCGGAAAACTCGGGTTTTCCCTTCATATAAATATTCAACTCACTGCCAATAAACAAGAGAGTCTCCGAAATTCTACCCATTATACGAATGAAAGAAGCGTACCAGATCCGCTTAGAGGTTTCATTAAATAGAAGTAATCTGACACTGCTATCATGTTTCTTTTCTTTTTTCCGCCCCCACCTTTGGCTGATTTGGGTCATATTGTGTTCACGCGATTGCCTGACATCAATCATGTGTAGCTCAGAAGCTCTCCATATGAATGAAGAGGCAAACAATTACAGGTGTACATGGCCATTGGAATTCAGATTTACTGCCTGTAATTCCAAACACAATTTCCGGTTCTATAACCTATCGAATGAACTGTAAGTTACAAGAGGATGTGAAAACAGATGGTGGGGTTGAATGTAACGCGGCCATCGGTAGTTTCGGCGGGGTTATCCGGGGCCGAACAGAGACGGGTTTAGGATGGAATTGCGTGTTTATGTATTGATATATATATGCTCACCACTGGCTCATCTAGTAGAATTTAATGGCACGCATTCACATCGAATTATTCTTTTAATCCAAAATCATGGCCCCTATGGAATAGATGATACTTCTCATGAAGGAGTGACTGAGTAATGCCTAATTGAGTAGTGCAATGTTGGGGATCGAGTAAAATGCTAGGATTGATGTGGGGTCGATTCTATCCCCTATTTTACGCCCCAGACTGGGAAATAAACATCTGCACCTCTAACCCCGCTCGGCTTTCTTTTCCGTCAACGCAGGCTTTCCAGATAAAGCAAAAGATCGACCCTGATATGGGTTTCCCACATGTCAAATGGCTCTGGTCTTTAAGAAATGGTCGTCTAAGTTTGATCAAAAAAATAGGATCCATACCAGTTTTGGCACCTCCATGACAAGATAACTCTTATAGCATGCAGATAAACTTTGGGGATGATTTCTGAAATGTGATCTTGGCTTTGCATAAGATTTGCAATTGTCGATCATAAATGGGCAATAATTGGTCACGCGAGCTACTTTACTAGCCCCTCGATGTGGCTATGACATGTCACATTCAAAAAAAAAACAACCTTTTTGTCGTCGCCGTATTTGCCTTCTTTGTCAAATAAAAAGTTAGTTCGGGCGCTTTTTCCGAGCAGAATTCTGATGTAGCCGGCTGAGCCCAACTAATCCTGTGCCTGAAAAAGTGCTTAAAAAAGACTTCCTCATCCAATGCTCAAAAGACTGCCTGATCCTAATAGGATGAAACAGTTGAAAAAGTAATTAAGATCGATCAATTCTTCATAGTCAACAGTTATACACCAAATGGAAAACATAAGGAACAGACTCACATTTTATAATCAAAATAGATTGTAGATGTGGCAGGAACAGGATCGGCGCGCACAATGCCTATTGCAGCAATTAACCAATATTCATTACCCCGCATTGACAGAATATGTTTGCATGCAACCGGGGTATACCTGGGGTTCCATCGTTTCCTAAAGGGTGGAATCGCATAAATAAAGACGTGTATATCTGTATATTTATCATCTCGACTGCCTGGAAATGTCTGCAGCTACTGAGACCGGTGAGAAGCGAGCGCTGCCTGAAGTTATCGTCTATGATGAAGAGCATCTAGAAAAGGAAACTTACACTCTTGAGGAGGCCGAGCAGGCTATGCTAGATGAGGATGCTATGACATTCATGGAGGCGATCCATAAGTACCCCAAGGCTGTTGGATGGTCGGTGCTGTTATCGACCGCTGTTATCATGGAAGGATTTGACTCTGGGTTGGTGTCGAACTTTTATGGATTCCCTGCCTTTCAGAAGAAGTTTGGAACTTATACAACCAATGATGATTATCAATTGACTGCTGCGTGGCAATCGGGACTTTCCAATGGTGGTGCAGTTGGTGAGATTCTGGGTCTGTTCCTGAATGCTTGGGCATCTGAGAGATTCGGTTATCGAAGGACAATGATAGTATTTCTCAGTATATCTATAGCGTTTATCTTCATTGCTTTCTTTGCAAAGAATCTAGCCACTTTGGAAGTATATGAGATCTTGATGGGTGTTCCTTGGGGCGTGTTTCAGACTCTAACAACTTCGTATGCTGCAGAAGTTTGTCCTGTAGCACTTCGTCCATACCTAACAACTTGGGTCAATATGTGCTGGCATATTGGCAGTCTGATCTCAGCAGGTACTCTACGAGCACTCTTGAAACGCACTAACGAGTGGGGATATCGAATTCCATTTGCTCTGCAATGGATGTGGCCAGTTCCTCTTATAATTGGCTGTCTCCTTGCTCCTGAGTCACCATGGTGGCTAGTTAGGAAGGGGAGAGTAAATGATGCAATCAAAGCTGTGAAAAGATTGCAATCTCAGGGTGAAGATGCCGACATCGAAGCAAAGAAATCCGTTGCAATGATGGTTCACACTCACCAGTTGGAAGTACAGATTACATCAGGTTCTTCTATTTTGGATTGTTTCAAAGGTGTTGATCTCAGGAGAACTGAGGTCGTTTGCGTTACATATGCCATTCAAAATATCTCTCAGAGCCCTCTCAATGGTGCCTTTTTCTTCGAACAAGCCGGTTTGCCAACTGCTGATTCTTTTGATCTAACGATGGGACAATTGTCTTCCGAGATTGTAGGAACAATACTTGCGTGGTTTTTGCTTCCTTGGTTCGGTAGAAGAACAATGTATCTGAGTGGACTTGCTATAATTATTGTAATCTCATTCATTATGGGCGGATTGGGTGTTGTTGAAAGTTCTTCTGCCGAATGGGCAGCTGGAGGACTCGTTATTGCCAATTATTTCGTCTATTCGGTTACAATAGGCACACTGGTATATTCACTTGTACCTGAGCTCTCATCTAGTAGGTTGAGAACTCGTACTATCCCATTAGCGAGAAATCTATATAACGTGGTTGGAATTGTTAATGGAGTACTAGTACCTCATATGGTGAACAAAACTGCTTGGAACTGGGGTGCCAAGGCAGCGTTTTTCTATGGGGGCGTACAAATCCTTGCGTTATACTGGGCATTCTACAGGCTACCTGAGCCAAAGTCTAGGACATATGCGGAATTGGACATGCTGTTTGCCATGAAAGTTCCCGCTCGTGAATTTGCAACTACAAAAGTTGATCCTTTTGCCTCGGAAGATAGGATTTTTGAAGCTGGAGAAATCAAACAGGGTTAAGGAATTCAAATATAGTTAGTTATCCCAATATTTCAATGAATCGTCTTATCTCCGTAAAGTTTATACTTTTCAACATGGTAAATTATTGAAAGTCGATTTCAGACTTTTCAATCCTGTTATGGCCTTGGTGTGACAATATTCCCAACGATTCTCACTGTAGTTATAAAAAGTGGAAGCTTCTGGGATGTCTGCTATTTCGTTTTGATTAATCTCAGTGGAATATAGATGCTGCTGTCAAGCGACCACCACAGATGCATACAGCAGACAATCAACGGTTGAGTAATGGTTAGAAGCCTCGCTTGGCATATATCTTTTGAATTGGGGGTAGTTCAGGCATTCTTAAAATGCTCATTTGTGAATGCTACTAGTTCTCAGCCAGTACTAATACCAGTGGAACTATGCTATATTTGTGATTGATTCATATCTCATCATCAGTTACACCAGTTTGAAGAGCGCTCTCAATAATAGTCTTCTGAATTATAGCCCCGAATCTGCGTTAGACCACACATAATAATCAGTTGATCATACCCGACGCACTCTGTCTTTTCGACTAGATATGACTTCAATGTCTCATAATCCACTTGTTTGAATCTAGTTAGAGTTGTAGTCTTCTGTGGCTACTTACCTTGGGTGTCGAGATATGAAATACCATGCAGATACCGGTGTCATTTCTTGTTCATTAAGTGGTAGCCGTGATGATAACTGCAACAGTGTTTGAAGAGCTTGCTTTTCATGCCCATTGTTGAAATCGGCCTGATAGGTTTGATACTTTTCTTCGAGACGTTTCTTGGTTTTAGAGCATGTGCTTGCTTTCTGGACGATTTCTTCAGGGACGTTGATCATTTGATCCCGTGTTCTGTTCCAAGATATCATTAGTGCATGCCCATCTATGACTTCCTCAGTCCTGAAAGGATTCGTGCCATCAGGATTGAGAGGATGGATATGCCCAGTACAGGTCTTTTCAATAGAAAGAACAAAATCGACGCCTAATTCTAAAAACCTTTCCTGATCGATATGAGTAGCATCAATTAGATGGTGATCGTGTCTACTACTCAAGTCGGGTGTGATTTTAGAGGGCGTGACAACTGACCAACTGATCGGAAACTGATTCCATTCCTCAGGTGAAGACTCGGCAAATTTCAGAGACTCTGGACTACTGAAAAATTCCTCGGGATAAATAGTTGGAGAAGTTGTTGTCGAGCTTTTATTAGCTGTCAAAGAAGTCTCAGAAATCGAGTCAACGTATAACTGATAGTACTTGTCTCGTTCCTTGGTTGTCTCGATGCATGATTCTCTCAACTGCTGAACTTCGGCTTCAAGCCTTTTGATATACGAAGTCTTTCTGCTCCTGTGTAGTCTCTGTGCTTGTCGGTTGAGTACTTGTCTTCTATCACACGATCCATTTTCCTTTAGTTTGGGGCCGGGTCTCCTGGGTTCTTGTATCATATTTGAAAATCCTTCAGAGCTGACATCGATGAACTTGATTGCCGCCATTTCAAAAGATCTTTACCACTCTAACGCTAGTGATAATAATATGGCAAACCTGAATTATCTAGCTGATATCGTTAGATTGGTATAAGATCGGCATCAGTGATAAGGGACCTTATCTATGGGATTTCAGATAACGCAAATGGCGGATCGCTTGTTTAAGAAATTACAACGACTCTGAATGGCTCGATTGTTAAATCCTCGGATAACGTTAATTCACCCAGAAATGTATACAGCTGATTAAAATTATAAGCGCTGGTTTAAAAGATGTGGACGTCACGGAATTACATGTGCCTATCACACAATCGTGCAAACAGGTTACGGTAGTGTGATATGACGTGCTTCAGCAGCAACGTCAATGCAAAAATGGGCTATTTATGTGCTTAGTAAAAAAGATAATATTGCGTTAAATGTGGAAGTTCATTTTCCACATTGAAGGGTAATTGTAACTATGATTCTTTTATTTTGCAAGTTGATTTACTGATTGTTCGGTTAACGCTGTCAAAATCACGTGCATACTACACCGGACTTATCCGGATATAGAATCTATTACAGAATCTAATGCCTCTACATTACGAGGGACAAGCTTAACTGTAAATCGGCCAGGAGTTCCTCTTATAGAGCTATGCGATCGAATTCCAGTCAAAGGGTCCAAGTTGAGTTCTTTGCCTGTTTCGCTTGATATTGCCGGGAGAATCTTGAATGCCCAAATCAGCCTCAGTGTGCTCATATAGAGCATGCGAGAAGCAATGTGAGATCCAGGACACATCCTTCCTCCCACTCCGAAACCAAAATGTGCAATAGCAGGTTTTATGCCTTCGCTCGCCTTGACGTAGTCATGTAGATCGTACTTTCCTTTGACATCGTCGCTTAGCCACCGATATATATTAAAATCCCAAGGATCTTCGTACTGCTCAGGATCATGATTACATGCCCAGATATTTAAGAAAACCGCAGTATTCTTAGGTACAAGATATTTCCCATCGATAATAGTGTTTGAGCTGGTTGCCCTAGGTAATCCTAGACGTAATACTGCGTATTGTCTGGAGATTTCATTGACAATTGCTTTGATGTAAGCATTACTGTAGTCTGCGCTTTCACCCCAGCTATCAGGAGTTCCGGATACTTGAATGATGGACTGGTATGCATTCTCTTGGATATCAGGATTCTGACTCAAGTAGGCAACCATCCACAGTAATGTCGATGTTGCAGTTTCTGATCCAGCCATCATAGATATGCTGATACTGTATCTTTCGTCTGGGTCAAGCACTGCTTCTTTGTCTTTCGATATATTCCCTTGAATGCATGATTTATCAGTTCCTTTCTTGATAGCTTCGTCTAGCTTTGCAAATAATTTGGCATTATACTGCCTTCGCCGTTGCCCTGTTTCTTTCGCTTGCAAAGAGTTCGAGTCCCACGGCCAAAACCGTAACAGAGGAATATAATTTTTGAGATTAGCATTGGTGGATCTGAATCTACCAATGCTCTCCTCTACTGTTGTTATTTCCTCAAATTCATCCTGAGTGTCATCGGCAGATACTCGAGTACCATATGTTACAGTGAGTACCATATTCAACGCTAATCTTTGAATGGCCGTTTCTACACTATCGTATTTAGACGTCACCGTGTCTCTCAACTCCTTGATGAATGCAATAGTTTCAAGATCAATCCAATCAATATATGATTCGACATTTGGTTTGTTCAATGCTGTGGCAGCAGCCTTTCGACGGCGCTTACAACTGTCATCCCACGGACTCGTTCCAATGCTGAATCCACGCCAGTTGCTAATAACCGTATGAAAAGTATAAGTGATGGGCCTCGAAAGGAAATCATTCCCTTGAGTTTGAAGCAGCTGCCTTGCCGCTTTGGCGCTATTAATGATGACCACAGGAGTGTTTCCCAACTGAACCTGGAATACATCTCCGTACTGTTTTGTCCAACGTCGATAAATTTCGGGTGCATTGTGGCCGTATAGCTGGTAGAGGTTTCCAACTACTGGTGGAGCCCATGGTCCAGGTAGTCCCTTTATCCTTGCATTGTATCTAACAACCTCATTTGCAGCTAGATATCCCAAAATCAATAGGAAGGGGATTGCAATCCAATACTCCCTAATGACTGAAAGGGCATCCGACAATACCATGCTTGTTTGCCATGCCACTCGTATGTCACATTACGCATCCTTTAAGTATTCTGCGACGGGAGTCTTCATTGATGATCGCCTGCAGATCTCACCCTATTCATCACCATGCATTGACAAATATCCCCATTTGGAACTTGCATTAGCTTCGTAAGTCAGGTACCCCCGAGTCGATAAACGGGGATTGGGCTCCGATATGTTACTGGCTCAGAGGGATATCACTTTACCATCTTAACAACTTTATAATTTGTTTGTCGATATGTCGTCTCGATTGGACGTTCCTGTGTTTTCTCGTAAGTCAACGTAGCCACTCCCTCTAATTGAAGTATCCAATTCCAGAAGGTCAACTGTTAGAACCAGAAAGGGCCTAGTATGTGCATCACAATCAATTGCAGCAGCAGCAGGTGTTAAGATTCTAGAGCTTGGTGGAAATGCTGTTGATGCTGCTGTTGCAACCGCTGCAACATTGGCTGTTGTAGAACCCCATATGACAGGAGTCGGAGGGGATGCGTTTGCGTTATTCTATTCCTCTGAAACAAAAGAAATTAAGGGTATTAATGGTTCTGGAAGGTCACCTGCAAAGCTTGATATCAAATTTGCAAAGAATCGTGGATATGATGATATTTCTATGCCGGCACTCGCTCCAGAATCCGTTACGGTTCCTGGTGCTGTAGCTGCATGGCTAGATTCACTCGAAAAATGGGGGTCTGGGCTAAGCTTGTCTGATATCCTGGGTCCGGCAATTGATGCTGCAGAAAATGGTTTTATTGTTCATGAAGTAGCATCAAATACTTGGAGGAACCAAGTCCAAAAACTCAAAAACGCTTCTCCTAATAGTCATGAGCTGCTGGTAGAAGGTTTGCCGCCAAAGTGTGGTGACCTTTTTGTCAATCTTGGAATGGCCAAAGTTCTGAAAAGTATCAGAGACAATGGAAAAGATGGGTTTTACAAGGGTCCAGTTGCTGAATCGCTTGTTGAGACTTTGAATTCTTTGGGAAATCCAATAGAAGCTTCTGATCTTGTAGCACATACATCGTCATTTGTCGATCCTATTAGTATTTCTTACAAGGACCTTAACATATGGGAGATTCCTCCAAATGGCCAAGGTCTGGTAGCGTTACTAGCTATAGGAATAGTGCGAGAACTAGAAAGTTCTGGCAAAATTCCAGCTATTGGCTCTGAAGGCTACGAGCATAACTCACCAGCGTACTTGCATGTTGTTATCGAAGCTTTGAAGCTTGCCTTCAAGGATGGTGAGAAGTTCATCGCTGACCCTGACAAGAAGGATATCCCAGTTCAACAACTTCTCAGCTCAGAATACCTTCAGGAACGAGCTTCGCTGTTTGACACCTCGGAAGCGAATTTGAAATTCCAAGGAGGATCTCCAAACAAAACCCAATCATCTGATACGACATATTTGACCGTTGTTGATAAGGATGGAAATGCTTGCTCGTTTATTAATTCTCTTTACATGCCTTTTGGGTCTGGAATTGTTGTCAAGGATTTTGGATTTTGCTTACAGAATAGGGGTGCTAATTTCAGTCTAGTAGAAGGCCATCCAAATGCACTGGAACCTAGAAAGCGGCCATATCACACGATTATTCCAGCGATGATCACAGATCAAACTGGACTCTATGCAAGCTACGGAGTTATGGGAGGATTTATGCAACCACAAGGACATCTCCAAGTAATGCTCAACGTTCGAAACTTTGGTATGACTGCACAAGAGGCGGTAGACGCACCAAGGGTATGTATTGCTCCTGGCCAGTTTGATGAAGCGACCGGAAAGACTCCAACATTGGTGTATGTTGATGAGACTCTGTCTCAAACTGCAATAGATGGGCTGAAGAAGCTTGGCCATGAAGTACAAGTTCTATCAGGCTACGGAAGAAGCAGAATGGGTAGAGGACAGATAATCCTTCAAGAGAGACAACTGAAAGGTTCAAAATTAGTATATCTACATAGTGGAGGTAGTGACCCTAGATCAGATGGGGCTGCGATACCCCAAATGTAACTTCAATAGCCAAAAATATTAGTACCGATGCATCCCGATCAGGCTCGCCAATAAGCGTTTAAGATCTGCAATGAAAACTTCCCTATTTGGAATATGCAGTATTTGTCAATGCATGCGACATTTGTCACTGTTGCCGTAAATAACGGGTGCTACAGGTATTAGCAACGTGGATATTCCTCAATCGCAGAACTTCACGTGAATGACAGTGTTTGTGCCGTTGCCGATCTGGGGAAATGAAAGAAATTATTTTATATAAAGCTTCTTACTCTTTTCCTTCCTTGAACATTAGCCGTTGTTACCATGTCGGAGATTTATGATAATAGCTATCCATCTACAGAGAAGACTACACATGAATCCATCGAAGAGCTGTCCAATGAGCAGACCAAAACTGTGGTCAGAAAAATAGATTTTCGGTAGGTTGTTTCTTGTGACTATTTTCTAACTCAGGCTCATGCCTCTGCTGATGCTTGCGTATATGCTCCAGTATCTAGATAAGATATCGATAGGGTATACGGGAAACCTCGGGATCATGACGGATTTGGTAAGGATCTACAAAAAAGTAATTTATTGTGTTTGGGTCTAACTTAGAACTTGAAATCAGATCAATATTCATGGGCTTCTTCCATATTTTATTTTGGTTACATGATTGCAAGCTACCCTGTTGCTTATCTATTAGTTAAGTTTCCTATTGGAAAGACTTTGGCAATCACTGTCACTTCGTGGGGAATCATCCTTATGTGCCATGCTGCATGCACATCATTTTCCGGTATAATGGCAGCCAGGTTTTTCCTTGGAGTTGCTGAATCTGCTGTTGCTCCGGGATTTTCAATCTTAATGACTCGATTTTACACCCGTCATGAGCAACCGTTCCGTCATAGTATTTGGTTTATGGGCACTTATGTCGCCACGATGTATGGTGGTGTCCTAGCATATGGTGTTGGACACATCCATGGAACCATGTCGTCATGGAAATACCTTTTTATTATCCTGGGGTCTGTTACAACTGTTCTTGGGTTAGTTATGGCAGTGTTTCTTCCAAGCAATATAGAAACATGTAATTTCTTAACTGCTGAAGAAAAAGAAGTTGCTTTTGCACGAATCAAAGAAAACCTTTTGGGACAGGAGGATCACCAATTCCGAATGGGTCAGTTGATTGAAGCTCTCATTGATCCTCAGGCATGGATATTATATCTTTACACATTCTGTTCGAATTTGCCACACAATGCGCTCAATACCTACGGGGGATTAGTAGTGGCAGGATTTGGATTCTCAAAAGTCAATGCACTTGTTGTACAAATCCCTTCTGGTGCATTCCAGTTGATTGCTGCTTTGCTTATCAGCTTTTTCACCACTAAATACAAAAGCTCTAGGACCTATTGCATCATGTTTCCCGTCTTGACCAGTAAGTAATATGCGATAATACTTTTAACATTAGGTATCTTTGGATCGGCCTTGGTTTACGGTCTGCCTGATCATCTTAAAGTGGGCAGGTTATTCGGCTATTATTTTATGCCTGTTTTTGTAGTTGCACTTCCAGTAACTCTATCCATGGTATCTGCAAACATAAACGGTCATACTAAAAAAGCCGTTACCAATGTATGGGTGTTTGTCTTCTACTGCGTAGGAAATATAGTTGGGCCTTACTTTTTCTACAGCAACCAGGCACCAAAGTACCAGGTAAGTCGCGAGTAGAGTCGCGAATAGAATGCTTATCTAACACAGAGCGGTATTGCAGCCTGCTTGGCAGGATTTTCTTTAGCTTTTTTGTTTGCAGTTGTATTAAGATTTTACTTAAGCGCCATAAATAAGCATCGCTCAAAGCTAGTTAGTGGCCAGGAATCAGCGCCCGTTGAAAGCTTGATAGGAGACAAAACAGACAAAGAGCTTTGGCAAACTTTCCGATATGTCATCTAACTGTGTTTTGCTTTGAATCATATATAATAAATGTGCACTTAAATCAGCATTCGTGATAACGGAAAATATTAGAGATAGTTATAATTTTTTCTGTCTGATACATAAGTATTTGTTAACATTCGCATGAGTTGTATGATAATAGATTACGAAGATAACAGGTGGCTGACAAGTTCTGGCACGTCAAGATCCCTTCTCGTATATCGCGAAATATTCCGAGAGGTTTAACTCATCTATATTGGTCATATTGGAGTATCTCAAGAGTGCATCCCACTCGATATCTTCTGTTATAATTGGCGATATGGGCGACAATTCAAAATCTTCCGAAGAGTCAACCAGCAGCTCTGGAGAGCTGATGCAAGGAGTAGAGTGATTGATATCATCTCCACCTGAAAGTGATGAGTTGTTTGAATGATTCTTCATTTTTTCTAGTACTGATTTCAAGAAATCATAGGCCTTTTGTATTGCTCTCTGGTGAAAAGGATCAGCAGACAGCTTCTTAAGTCTCGAGGCGCTTTGTAATACCAATCTCAAAGGATGAGTAAGCAAACAGTTGGAAAGATAAGAGCTAGAATCAACAATGTCTGCGAATTGAAGCATCTCTGCGATAGCAATAACTTCGTATCCCTTATGGCTCAAGTCTTCAGGAACAGGAGTAGGATCTTTTGAAGAGAAGATTAACCATGGACAATCAATAGCAAGTAGTAACAGCTGATTCCATACATGAAAAAGTATAAAACAATGTGCCTTTGAATGTCGAAAGTACCTTTGCAAAGACAGTGAATCAAAATGTAGTTCTTTAGGAATATTATCAGTAAAACTGCCGCTTTTTGCTTTCATCACGTTTAATCGATCCTTTGCATTACTAGTATTGTCACCAGATAGATAGTGGTTTGAAAGGTCTCCGAACAAATGACACACTTGGCAGAAGTATGTAAATGGGTCCGGCAAAGGCTTGGTTCCATGAACCACGGTAGTGAGTTCATATCTCGGTAATGATGGACAGTTCAAGCAACTTGGTCTACGTAGAGTGGAAGCGACTATTCTATCCAGACAGAAAACTGCCCACCATATCCGGAAAGCCAATGGGTCTTCATTTCTGTACAAATCCAGTTCATCGCACATCCTACTAGCAACTCCTAACCAAATCCAGCAGCCAGATGTGTTGTTGGTCGAATATTCATGAAGACATACAACAATTATCACCCAAATTGATTCCAAAGTTGGGAACGATATCTGTGTCACAAGGAAGTTGTCAATGTTCTGCGACCGGGTGGGTTCAACTGAAGCAATCATCTTGTGCATATCCTGTACCAATGAAGTCGGCATGTTTTGTGTAAGAAACATTTCATAGTCAATATCAAGAAAGGGAAAATTGTGAGACATTGATATGGATGAGCTATGTTTGGTATCACTACCAGCAGGTAGCCTATACGTCTTTGTTCCGCCTTGAGGAATTGGTGGTATTCTATGAGAATAGTGAAATCCTCCTACTTGTTTGCGAAACCGACAATCAAACTTTCTGCTGATACAGAAATTGCAAGGGACACTGCCCGAGCAGCGTACCTGACATGTTAGCATCACAATTTCAGTCATATTAACTTCATGCCATACCTTCCGAAGCTGGCACGCAATGCATGCAAATTGCGCTCTTTTGGCCCTTTTTGGCTTTTTGGGATTGACCCCACACGTTTCTACTATCACCTTCAGATTGCACATTTTAATAATTACTAATTGTGATGCCTTTATGTTGATTATTTATACAGTTTTATTGCGATCATTTAAATCAAAGCGGGGTACAGGACGTGGGGTTGCGCTACTGATCTGCGTGGGGAAGATTCGGAAGTTCATTTAGGAAATAGATTGTCGCCATGCCTTAATCCGATAACCGACAACAAAATATTGTATACAATAGTAATACTTGAATTGATATAGAAATTGACTCTGCGCTGAAAATAATATACTATAGGAGTCACGCTGAATTGTAGAGCTAATGCTCGCTAAAAACATCAACGCCCCATTCCACAGGGTCGTTTAATCTGGCGTGCTTTTCCAAGTGGTTAATTGCTGCAAAGTTGTCAGAAGAGAGTTCCACAATTTCCAAGTTAGCTATAATTCTACTCGGTGTGATACTCTTTGGGACAACAGAGGTGCCTCTCTGTATGGCCCATGAGATGAGAACATTGGCCGGAGACTTCGAGATCTTATTGGCAATATGAATCACGGTGGGATCATCAACTACTCGCGTTCTGCCATAGACATTATTACCCAAAGGGCTATATGCCGTTACAAGAATACCCTTCGATTGCAAATACTCTAGAAGCTCTCTTTGTTGAAGTTCTGGATGTGCCTCAATCTGGTTAACAGCGGGAACAATATTGGCAGTTTTAAGAAGTTCCTCAACAGCATTGATGGTGAAGTTTGAGATGCCAATACTTCTGACTTTACCAGAATTGGCAAGCTGTTCCATTGCCTGCCATGTTTCACTGAGAGGTACTGTATCTAGCAAATAGTTACCGTCCTCGTCCTTCGGATGATTGCCTTGTTCATGGACAAAGGAAACAGGCCAATGAATTAGGTAGAGATCCAGATAATCGGTTTGAAGATCTTGTAGTGTCTTATTCAACGCTTTCTCAACATTCTCCTTTCTATGGTGCGTGTTCCAGAGTTTTGAGGTGATAAAGATTTCCTCACGACGAATACCTGACGCTATGATTCCAGTCCCGACTTCTTTCTCATTCCCATAGATAGCCGCGGCATCTATGTGCCTATATCCATTCTTCAAGGCTATTTCTACAGAATTTGCAACTTCGTTAGGTTTAGACTGCCAAGTTCCTAGTCCGAGTGCTGGAATGGTATGACCATTGTTCAGAGTGAATTCTTTAACTGATACCATTATTGTTCAGCGGAGGTACTTAATAATCCAAGCTCGAGCTACTATAAATACTGCACTAGCTTCAGCAGGCTATTATTCTTTCAGCGGAATACTAATTTAGATTCCGTCTCAATTCTATGCTGGAACCTCTTCAAATACATTTCAAGCAAAGTGATCGACGTATTCCGTTTTAGGTATACCGAATTGCCTAAAGTGGATCCCGCAATTACCGCATCGACAGTGACAAGTATATATGTTGGCAATCTTGTTTATTTCTTACTATAAGATCCTGAAAATGACATTTCTCAAAAACGTTCTAATCTTTGACTGGAAGAAACATTCTAAACTCCCAGTTCCTTTTCAACGCAGTCCCCACAAAGGAAGTCATGCGACTTATGGAGCAACTTTTTCACCCGCGGATATAGTGAACGGTGGTGAACCTCAATTCATAGCGTATCATTCGAAATTTCTAGATCTTCTAGGCCCATCTCCGAGCTTACAAATTGTAGCTGCAAGAGATTACGAATTTGTTCACGAGTCTGGTGTTTGGTTTGAAGAAAGGAACGAAGTTATCTGGACAGGTAACGGATTGCTCAATTCAGCAACTGGTCGAAAGCATACTGAAATCATCAGAGTTAATTTGAATGATAACAGCTGTGAAGTAATTCCCCATGATGTTCCTCATCCTTGCGGTGGTACTATTGATCCCACAGGAAGGAGCTTGCTATTCTGTTCACAAGGCGAAGATTACGTTCCAGGAGGAATAGTTGCTTGGGACCCTGAAACTGGAAAATCTGATACAGTTCTTTCAAACTATCGTGGTCTAAAGTTCTCTTCGCCTAATGATATTGTCTTTCACTTTTCCAGCAACTGGGTGGTATTCACTGATCCTACATATGCTTATATGTATGGCCTCAACAAGCTAGCTCCTGAAGCACCGACCGGATCGGTATATGTCTGGCACCCGGAATCTGGTTTTGTCGACACCCTTATTACCAAAGGTGACGGATTTGTTCAACCAAATGGAGTTTGTTTTTCTCCAGCAAAGAGAGAAAATGGAAAAATAGTAGGTCAGGATACAATCTATGTCACTGACAGTGGCTTCAAATGCGCCAACGGTGGTGTGGAATCATTTGATGTTCAAAGACCGCGAGCTATTTGGGCATATGACTTTGTTGTTCCACCCTCATTACCTGGAAGTGGACCCCCAGCTGCACCTCGCGTATTTAACCGACGTCTGTTGGCTTACTGTGACTCCGGAATACCTGATGGTATCAAGGCCGATATTGAAGGCAATGTTTGGGTCGGTACAGGAGACGGGATCCGTTGTTTCTCACCTTCTGGTCAACTTCTCGGTCTTGTTGTTGTGGAAGGCGGCTGCTCCAATTTTGTGTTCATCGGTGATCGACAGATATTGATTGCCAATGAAAAGAACATGTACCGGGCTAAAGTTGGGATTCAAGGTGCCCCATTAATTACTAAATATCTTTAAGATTCAACAGATTTAAGTACTTCAAGTAACATATAAGCAACCCATTAAAATTATATGATCTATTGATTTCTATGTTTCCTTGTATTTGGAGCTGTAACATCTGAACATACCCTTCAGTGTAGTTCCCTATCGCTTCGGTAGGGTACGGAATCTGCATCTACCCCATATCTACCCCATATCTACCCCACATGAAATGCTTAATTGGTATTCCGTTATCCGAAATAGCGGAAGCTCGAATGGGAAAGTGCCGTGAAAATCATTCCAGACTTGAATTCAGTAGATCGAAACTCGGATAACACAATGAGATCCCGCTGTGATGTGGGGTTGGATGTGTATATATAATAGGCAAGTACCCCACAATATGGTCAGTAGCTAACATGAAGAAGTATTTTGGGCTCAGAGGGCAATCGTTGAATAAGGCTACAATTCTGTTAGTGACTTTACCAAGCTTTATGTGTTATGGTTACAACCAATCCGTAGCTGGAGCTTTGCTGACTTTGCCAAGTTTTGCAGATCAGTTCCCTGAGATGGATACCATATTCACATCTGGCTCTACTCAAGCGTTCAACTCCAAGATACAAGGAACGGTAATTGCTTTGTATACTATTGGAGGTATGTTCGGAGCATTATCAACATCTTACTTGGGCAACATATTCGGTCGGCGGACTATCATCTTTTTTGCCTCTTTAGTGAATGTTATTGGAGCAGTTTTGATGTGTAGTTCGTTTTCATTTGCTCAGTTTATTGTAGCTCGAATTGTGATTGGACTTGGTACAGGTGCGATTTCAGGAACCGTGCCAGTCTGGCAGTCAGAGGTGTCAAAAACAGCGAACAGAGGTTCTCATGTGGCTATGGTTGGGGTTTTCCAATCTGGAGCCGGTGCTATAGGTTTTTGGGTGGATTTCGGCCTGTATTTCGTAAAAGGAAGCTCTGTTTCTTGGAGGTTCCCTTTAGGAATTCAAATTATTTGGTCTTTGATGACTATGGTGTTCATCTTCACGCTTCCAGAGTCCCCAAGATGGCTCATAGCTAGAAACAGAGTTGGAGAAGCAAGAGAGATTCTTGCTATCCTTGAAGACTCTGCTCCTGACTCTATAGTGGTGAACAAAGATATTAATGAGATGCAAGAATCTCTCCGAATAGCGGGATCGGGTACTTGGAGAGATTTCGTTTCTATGGGTGAATCGAGGATCCTTCATAGGGCTTTGCTCGCTGTACTTGGACTGTTTTTCTCTCAGATTTGTGGTATCAATATTATTACTTTTTATGCCACCACGATTTTTCAACAGTACTTGAAGATGTCTCCAACTTTAAGCAGATTACTTTCTGCTTGTATGGAATGCATGCAACCCATAGGGGCTATTTTTGCTGTTTATACGATTGATAGATATGGCCGCAGACCATTGATGTTAATTAGTGCTATCGGTATGGCAGTTTCAATGGCAATTCTTGGTGGAACCACGGCAAATATCAACAATACCGCATCACTTGTGGTTGCTGTTGTTTTCCTGTTCATTATTAACTTCATGTATTGCGTTGGATTTCTAGGATGCCAGTTTTTATACTCGTCAGAGATATCTCCATTACATGTGAGGTCATTTGTGAATGGATTGGCAGTGGGCGCTACGTGGGGAACCAATTTCATGGTGGCAGAAGTCACACCGGTTGGATTCAACAATATCAGGTTTGGATTCTACTTCGTGTGGGCTGCAATTAATGCTCTTTGCATTCCGGTCCTATATTTTTTCTTTCCTGAAACTGCTGGACTTTCTCTTGAGGAAATCGATGAGATTTTTATCAAATCGAAAAATATATTTGACACCGTCACAGTGGCCCGAACACTACGATTCAGAGACGCTAATAAAGATGATACATCCAAAGAAGAGAGTATTGACAAGCTATCTGTCAAACATGTAGAAGACAAATCTGAATCGCAACATTTTTGATGTATCCGCCCTTGAATCTAATAAAAGTTTATTATTAACTTTATAAAAGATTATTAGCTCTTTCTAATGGTGCACTACGCCGGGCACATACCTATTATGAGGCCAATTTAACTTCCGTAATATTAGCGTTAGCGAACAAGTGATTTTTATTCTTTATTTTCTCTTGTTGTACTAGGAACTGTTGGTATTTCTAGAGCAATGCACAAATGGGTAAAATATTTCAATGTATATTCATGGATATAATGAGAAATGTTGATGGTAATATTTCGCTTAAAGGCTCGTCACTAATTGGAGTACAAGATAATACACGTAATGACATATGTATGCTAAATCACGTCCACTTAAAAGTTCGGAGATTAACTCCATCTAAGTGATATTTTCACTACCTCTGCTCTAAGTACCTAGTCTATGGCAAACTCCCGAGAATTTAAGTATGCAGCAGCGTGGGGGCTGACATCCACAGTTCCAAAACCTTCGTGGTGGCGCGCATCTAAGCGGAATAGAGCCAAACCAACAACTTTTAGAGACGAAATATGTGTTTTTAGAGTTGCTCGAAAATCGGCAAGCATAATCATCCACTTGTTAGCTTCCTCGACCGTCTTAGAAGTAGTGAATGATCGAACTATGAACGTACCTACAATAGATAATAGGTCTCTGGAAGACGAATACCAAAAGGAGTTCAACTGTTTTGGACGCAAGTCGCCAAATAGCTCATTAACTGCCTTTACACAACCAAACGAGCTCAACCGGCAAGCGGTAATAACATCTTCATAAGAAGATATATCAGTAATTCGGAGTATCGCTCTTTTCAGTATAATGTCCGCAGAGAAAAACATGAGTTGAAGAGATGGATTCCATTCTAGCATACTATCACTTAAGCATTGAGACCAATCTCTCAACCTGTTGTGCAACGAGTGTGTATCATCTAATGTCCGCTGAATATCAGATCCATAAATTTGAAGACCCCTTAACGAATAAAACGTTTTCAGAATGTCATCCACGATTGTGGTCAGTTCAACAAGTGCCACAAAGTGCTGAAACCCTTCACAACCAGGGTAAAGAGATAAAAGCTCAATATCTTCAGACGTGATAATAGAAACGTTATAGTCATCGCCAATATGGGAAAAGCGTCCACATGTTAACACCTTCCACTTCTCCTGAACATAAACCGCCCACCATAAACACCGTCGCAGTCTTTTCTCCCATAAAGGAATGTTCCAATTGGATGGATCAAGGTTCAGCCCTAAATTTTCTGCCAGAGATAACATCAGGCTAGTTAGACTCCATTCAAATGATGACGAAGCAACGTAGGCATCTTGTGGCTCTTGTTGAAGTAAGAGGATGCAAGTCTGTACATGCGCAAGCTTAGGAGACTTGAGGTCAGAATAAAGCCCTTTGAGTGCTAGTTCTGTTAAGCTATTGTATTTCCCAGGAAGCTCTTCGTCGACTTCGACACAAAGATTGTCGTCGAGGAACTGGTATTTCAGAGCAGTGAAATAGATGGCTGCGAGCAAATAGGTTTGCACGTTACACAACTCATCGGGATGGATCTTCTGAAACTTATGCCGGGAAATTATGGGTAAATAGGAGTACACATGTTCAAAATAGAGACGGATTAGCCTGACTCCAAGTTCAGGCCGAACAAGTGTATTCAGTTCAATTCTCTCATTAGAGTCCAAAGAAGGCCTTTCAAGGGAAGTGGTCATAAATTGGACTGGAACTTCGCCTTTGTCAACACTTCGAACAATGAGCTTTATTCCATGTTTTTCATCATTTGTATCGTATCGATAACGACACAGAAGGTGTGGATCAAGAGCATTTGTAGGTCCTACAAAAGTCAATGATCCGGGCATATCATCTAATGATATTGCTGAATTACTACTCGAAGGGGTTCCAGAATCCATTCCAATACTTTCCTCATCGTCAAATGCAAAATAAAATTCTTTTGTAACTGCTGAACCGGTCATTGGCGAAGTTTCTACGGGAGTCTGTGTGTCTAAATTCCACACCAGGTCTTGCACAGGTTCATCCATCTTCTTCATTTGATAGGGTCTTTCTGAGATTGAGATGCTATATTGTGTAGCAGAGATCTGGGGTGATTGTTGGTCTCTTACTGTTTTCTTTTTCTTAATGGGTGAGCTAGCGAATGTACATTCCCTCTGGTGAAGAACACATAGACGGCATGGCGGTTTAACATTGATTTGACAGCAGGACTTTCTCTTTCGACAGAAATCACACGGCCGGTCCTTTTTGCTCTTGTACCGTCGCGTACCCAAGGGAGGAATGAATCCAATTAGTACGGGACTATCTAATATCTCTCCTTCGTTCATGGCAGGAGATAGAGATTACAGTAGAAGTAACATGCAGGTTCGCTTATCTCATGTACCCTGATAACCTAAATAGGAAGTTATCTACAGCCGTCTCAAAGTTTGCCGGCGGCAAACGGACAGTGTGGGGTATATGCAAATAAATAACTTTGAAATGTCGCAGAACTACGAAAAATAGAAATTTACTTGAAAAATGAACGGTGTAGCACTTGTAACTGGTGCGGGATCAGGAATTGGCCTTGCATGTGTTTTGAAGCTAATTTCAGAGGGATGCAGGAAAATTGCCCTAATCGACATAAGCAGCATCGCACTTGAATCAGCTATTAAAATTGCAACAGAAGAAATGCAGAAGAGTGGTATTGGAAACGCTGAATTGAAAGCCATCTGTGCAGATATTAGTAGGGAAAGTGAAGTCGAAATGTTTATGCATACCTGTACGACCTATTTTGGTAGGCTAGATTATGCTATCAACGCAGCTGGTATCGCGGGCAGTGGGTTGATGTCAGTGGACGAAACCTCTGAAGGATTTGATCATATATTGGCTGTTAATTTAAGAGGGTTGTGGTTATGTGAAAAATATGAAATAACACAAATGTTAAAACAGGCGCCAGTGCCAGTACCCGCAATATCTGGTAATCAGAGGCGAGGTGCTATAGTGAATATTGCTTCGCAGCTTGGTGTTGTATCCATCTCCAGAAATCCAGCATACTGCGCTGCTAAAGCTGGTGTTATTTCTCTAACAAGATCGGATGCCCTCGATTATGCCCTAGAGGGAATACGTGTAAATTGCGTATGCCCGGGCCCTATAGATACAGCTATGGTTAGCGGCACCCCTAGGAATATTCATGAAGTTCCAATGAAGAGAAAGGGAACTTCTAATGAAGTTGCGGCGGCTGCTATATTCTTAGCTAGTGATGATAGTACATATACTACGGGGCACGCCATGCTAGTTGATGGTGGTTATGTTATACATTAATAGAATACAGAGACATAGTGAAGTTAATAGTGTATTAAATCATGTGAATCACATTGTAATTGTTTCAATTTAATCAAAAGTTATCTTATCCGTATTCTTTAGAGAAGTGGGATGGTCGCGTCGTGACACAATAAACCGTCTTCTGCTATATTCGCCAGCAGTTAACGGTAAGTACTTTTTTTCTTCGCCCTCTGATATACATGTTGAAAGAACATCTATCATTGCTTCTGGATCTAGGCCAAAGAAAAATCCCAATGAATGACGAAATTGGCCACTCGTGTTGTTTACTACTCGGTGCACTGTAGAGAGCCAACGTCCATTGGTCATTCTGGTTGTTAAATCAGAAATGTTAAGAACCAAAGTACCAGGAATTGGCTTAACCCATATCCATTCACCTGTAGTGTTGAGTACTTGTAGTGCTGAAATGGCTTCCTGTTGCAACAGAATGGTAAAACATTCGATATCGGTATGCCCACCTATGCCAACTTCTTCAGATTCCGGAGCATCTTGAGGAGGATAACGAAGCATGCTCAAATTAGACATTGGATGCTTTACCTTCTCATCAAAGTACTCTTCAGGTAAGTCTAATGCCAAAGCAAATGTACGGACAAGCTTTCGAGCCAGATTTAACATCACACCATGGTATTGATACATTCCAGTTTTGAAATGTTCATAATCTTTAGGGAAGATAGAGCCTCTTTGATACGGCTCCGGCACAGTTGAACCGCCGGAGGGATCAAATTGAGGATTATAGCCCATAGAGAATGACTCCTTGCGGTCCCCGCGAGATAGTTTATTTATATTGGTACGAAAGAGGCCCTCATACCCAAAAAAACCTGGATTCTTGTTAGACTGAACCTCATCCTTTCTTTCTTGGGGTAGTGCAAAAAACTCTTTAACAAGGGCCAAAGTATTTTCCAACATCTCCTCAGGAATCCCATGATTCTTGATGTACATGAAACCTATCCTCTCAGCCACATGTTTTATCTGGCTTGCGACGTTTTTGCGATCGTTGAAGTTATCACTGTGTATGCCGGCCAAATCAATTACTGGTATTTCATTAAAAGCTCCTGAACGTGCTCGGCCATCGATCGAGCTTATAACTCGAGTTGTTCCATTTGGTAGAGTGATTGTCGATGTCATAGTTTCTTCGACGTTGCGATATGAAGTGTGGAATATAGCAAACGTGAGTTACTTATACTAGAAATTGCCAGCACAAATATGTGGGCCCCAAACCAGAATACGAAGATTTGAATGCCCATCGTCGGCAGATCATCCAAACTAAAGGTGGCAGGTGCAGTGATAGGGGTTCCTGGAGTTCCCCGAGAACTCTTATCTTGTGATCGGCCGATCAAAGTACCCCTGGAATTTCCTAATTAGGTCGTCGCCC
The DNA here is from genome assembly GCA_030578775.1 of Sugiyamaella chiloensis. Taxonomy (NCBI): domain Eukaryota; kingdom Fungi; phylum Ascomycota; class Dipodascomycetes; order Dipodascales; family Trichomonascaceae; genus Sugiyamaella; species Sugiyamaella chiloensis. The sequence continues at coordinate 30,247 of JAKTZE010000018.1, read as the reverse complement.
GAAAAATGGAAACACCTTTATCGGCTTTAATATTTCGGGCTTACACTACACATCTAACATCTATCTTGCTATATGATAGCAAAATAACTAATCAAGGGGCATAAAATCAACCAAAATGACCTATATCCAGGTTGAGTTTAAACTATAAGTTATTTACTGATGGTGTCAATGTCTACTGCCGAGCTTCCTGGGGAAGGTAAAGTTCAGCTTGGCTCATACAGATGGAGAAGCCCGTTTGTCCAAATGTGCTATGTAGGATTTGTTATGGGAACGTCTACAGGACTGTACTTGGCCGTTAACGGTCTGGGAGCCGGAGGGGGCAAAGCAACGTCTCAGACTGTTGCTTCACTTACAAACGTTATCAACGACACCATCTGGATTGCTTCTAGTTTCTACGGTGGAGCTTTGATAAACGTGATCGGACCAAAATGGTCTTTCTTTTTTGGACTTTTTGGTACCCCATTGTATCTCGGGGGATTCTGGTATTATGATAAAACGGGCTCTGTTTGGTTCCCATACTTTGGCGGTACGATGCAAGGACTGACAGCTGGTCTTGTCCAGGCGACAATGAATTGGGTGGCCTCAGCTTATCCTGAGGAAAATCGAAAGGCTCAGTATATGTGTATCTCATGGGCAATGATCAAAACCGGAGCGGCAGGGGGCAGTCTCATTGCAGTAGCAATCAATGCACGTAAAAGTGAAGAAGCAGGTGTACCCTGGTTTCTGTATCTCATCTTTGTTTTGATTACATCATCAGGAATCATTCTATCACTTTTTATTGCTGATCCAAAAACTTTGCTTAGAAATGACGGGACAAAAATTGCAGTGTTTCAAAAGTCGAATTTTTTGCAAGAAATGAAGGAAATGTTTCTTCTGTTCAAGTTACCACAGATTCTTCTGATGATACTCCCTCTATACTGCTGTGAATCATACTTGGCGCTACACTCGTCTTTGAATGCGTATGCGTTCACACTACGAGCCCGAACTTTAAATAGTTTCAGCTATTACGCAATACAAATACCGGTCGTTTACCTCTTTTCAATGCTTGCAGATAGCAGCAGGTGGGGGCGTAAAAAACGCAGCTATATCATCACAACTGTCGTCATGGTCATTGTCATGTCTGGCTTTATAGGGGCTCTCATTTTAGTGATAACAGGAAGATATGAACGTGGCACCCCTGGACCAGCGATCGACTGGAACCAGAAGGAATTTGCACCTCGATATATCTTGTACCTCGTTTGGGGTGCCTCGTACGGAATTTTCATGATGCTTCGTCTTTGGTATGTGGGTGCTCTGTCTAATGATCCCAGAATTCTCGGCCGGTACTCAGGCTTTATTCCCGCATTTGAAGCAGCTGGAATATCAACAGCATTCGGTATTGAAGCTGCAAAGTGGACATACTGGCGTGAAACAGTGTTTTGGACAGTTCTATTTGGGGCCTGCTTTCCACTCTTTTACTATATCAGCTACAAGTACATCAACGACACAAATTACTATTCTGAAGAAAATGTCATTGTGCCATACTATGCTCGACAGAAGATGGTTGAAGACAATGACGTTCTTCAAGAGAAATCTCAGAATATCACGATAATTAGAGAAGAATCTTGAGATAACATTCTCTCAGATTCTTCTTCATGGATTGATTTTTAGGTTTGTGTTCCAGGAGATAAATATTCAAGATATTATAACATTGTCACATCGCAAATTGGTTGTATGACTGAGTTTCATTCAATAAATATTGCAATCCAATAATAGTACCATTAGGCTCACACGCCATTGTAGCCTGTAGTTAGACACAAGTACGTTTTGATACAATCTCTCAAATTGACGAGGATCGACCACGCCGCATGCCGATTTATGCAAGATAGGCTGATAGCTGTTATCTATTAGATGTAGCAGACGGATAAGACTAAGTGCACGATCAACTTCGGCACTTTTCATGCAATCAAACAATCATAAGACTGTCATGGCAAGTATGTCTAGCAGGAAGTATAAGTCACATAAGCAGAGACCGTGTGACTCTTGTCGGAGGCGAAAGAGATGCTGTGTTATCGATGCAGAACCTCCTTGCCAACTTTGTAAGAGACTGGGAAACAATTGCACATTTGAACGAAATGTCTCTTTGCGCTCAACAAGTACAAGAGCAAAGAAGTCTACAGTACAACAAGGAGGTAGTTTTATGAGTAACCGTATTCCTAGAAGTGCCATTGAAGAGGTTATGCAGACAGAGACCTTCTCGCCGATTAATATATCAATAGAATCTGTAGGACCTAGTGGAAGTGGTGCCAGAGAAATAAACAAGCAACATAATAACTGCGACTTTTCTGAGTTTACATTAACAGATTTTCTGGATGGTAGAGGAGGGCCACCAACGGAACAAGCATGGCAAGAACTATTCCAGTTCGTTGGTGATTCCCCCGAGTCTTCTGGAGAATGTTATCATCGGGTTCGTGACCAACACTTATATACCCCTCCAGGAACTCCAGGTATCAGAGATTTATCTCCGGCTAGGTTGGAAATGCCACAAAATGATACTTCGCTTGATTCAATATATGGAGTACGGATACAATTTATGGGGCCTAGTAGCTTTATTGATACATCTCTACTTAGTAAATACGCCCACGGAACTATTGGTGATATTCAGACAGCACGGATGCATGGTCGTTTTATGGGACCACTATCAAGTTCAGGATCCTCATTTGTCCATCTATCGCTCGGGCGGCCAGATGAAGTTGATCTTGAAACAAATATTCAAAAGCGCCATGAAGTATACCAAATAGTCGGTAAATATGGCCCAAGATTATTATATCTTTTCTTTAGGCATGTTAACCCCTTTTTCCCGGTATTCTCACGTGGCCGATTTTACTACTCTATCCATCAAGACTTACGCACATTTGATGTGGGCCTGCTTGCATCTATCCTAGCGTTGGCAATTGGGTGGTGGACCCTTGATTCTGAGCTGTCTATTCACCATCCACCCTCACGCGAAAAGCTTTTTGATCTCTGCTGGGATGCAATTTGTGAAGAATTGAAAGAGCCTCGTTACGGCTCTATTCAGGCCTGCTTGCTTCTTACCCAGAGACCGCCAGAAGACTCTGGAGAAATAGATTCCCCTTTCATCTGGCACGTCATGTCTTTATGTGTATCTATGGGACAGACTTTGGGACTTAATAAAAATTGTTTGAAATGGAAGTTGGCTGCATGGGAGATACGCATCCGCCGCCGTTTGTGGTGGACTCTGTTCATCCAAGAAAAATGGTTTAGTATATCGTATGGTAGGCCAAGCCATATTCACGATGGAGAATGGAATGTCCCTCTTATTACAGACGAAGACTATTTACAGTTTCCAGATCCGACTGTTGACTCGGACATGTATGGGCCAAAAAATTTCCAGTTCATGGTGCGGTTAACTTTGATAGTCGATGAAATCAACAACAAATTTATAAAAAATACTGAAAATAATGATCTGAGTCTGAAACAGTTACTTGAAATGGCGAAGCCGATACAGTTCAAGTTAAATAAGTGGAGAAGTGATATTCCTGACTGCTTAGAGTTGGAACGAACACAGGACTGGCAGTTGAATGCAAATGGTGCACTCCATCTCGCAGCTCTAACAGCGAATATTCTACTCTATCGAGTGCTCATCTTAAAGTCTCGCTCTGTCAATACAAGTGAAGCACTTTCTGAACCAGCAATGGTAGTACGTCAAGCGGCTGTGAAATGTGCTCATGCTACACTTGAATTTGCTTCCAAGCTCGAGACAATACACTTCGAATCGTTCTGGTACAGTTGGTCTCGCTTGAATTTTGCGACTGCGTCGCAATTTTTTCTTCTCTTGATAGTTACATCGCGTTCTTCACGAGAATTTAACAGTATGAAGGAAATTTGTGACAAGTTCAGATGGTTGTTACGTACGCGGGCATCGAGTTTCGACAAGATGAAACTAGCACTTGTGATTATTGATGACTTTTACGTTGCCGGATTGGATAAATTTGACCTGGTGCCCAGTGTCAGACAAGCTGTATTGGACAATATCTCCAACGATCGGGAGAGCAACAATGCACTGTCGGCAATTGTTGAGTTCTAGGATCTAAACTGAAGTGATACACTCTAATACTACAAAAGAAATTAATAATGGAATGTGAAATATCCAATAAAATACATCCACTAGTACGTCAAGAATTAGTAGTATTAACCTTAGACGTACGAAGGTTTCCACTCAGTTAACCATTTATCCCGTGGTATGGCTAATAAAGATTTGGTTCTCTTGACAAATTTACCGTGGCCCTTGCTTCCGGTCAACTCTCCATTGGCCCACATAACTTCGCCTCTGACTATAGTATAGCGCGGCCAATTGGAAAATGATTTTCCTTCATAAGGCGTGTAATCCACATTATGATGAAGATGTTCATTCTTCAAAGAACGAGGTCCAAATTTTCCTTTTGGATACCAGATACAAAGATCAGCATCCGATATTCCTGGCAAAATCGCTCCTTTCTGCGGGTACATCCCATATAGTTTAGCAGGGTTCGCTGACATCACTTCCACGAAGCGTTCAATTGATATTCGTCCATCTTCAACGCCAAATGAAAACAATATCGGCATTCTTGTCTCCACTCCTGGGCATCCATTGGGAACATCGCGAAACCATCCTCTCTTTCCTTCAGTAAATGCAATTTTCTTGCCTTCGGGGTCGTCATATTTACTTGGGGAATGGTCAGACGATACAAGAGTGAATGTACCATTCGCCACACCTTGCCATATCATTTCGAGATCCTCGTCTGACTTGCGAGGAGGTGGTGAACATACATATTTAGCACCCGAAAAAGGATCGGCATGATCATGTCCGTGAAGATCTTGTTCTTTCAGCATCAAATACTGAGGGCATGTTTCGCCAAAAACAGCTACTCCTCGAGTACTAGCTTCTCGAAGAACTTTTGCTGCGCCTGGAGCTGACATATGAACGAAAACTATAGGTGTATCCATCAACTCTGAAAGTACAATACCTCTGTTAGTAGCTTCAGACTCTGCAACTGCTGGTCGAGATATTGCATGATAATACGGCTCAACTTTATTATCCTTCTCAAGCGCATCGATCATCCAATTGATGATATCTCCATTCTCAGCATGGACCAAAGTTGTGATTCCGTGCTTTCGGCTCATATATAGCGTATCCATGATCTCATTATCTCGTAGCATCAGTCTGGGATATGTCATGAAAATTTTGATACTTGTGACACCAGCTTCAATCAGTATCGGAAATTCTTTCTCCAGTAGTTCCTGGGTGGGGTTACCAACAACCACATGAGAACTGTAATCGCAGTATGTGTTTCCTTTGGCACGCGAAATATAACTTTCAAAGGCGTAAACCAGTGACTGATTATGAGATGATCTCGTCTGAGATGCGAAAGTTATAATAGTGGTCGTACCTCCACAGATGGCACTTCTGGTACCGGACTCAAAATCATCCGCTGCTGTCCCTACCATTGCATTATCCTTGTCAAGATGAACATGGGCGTCTATTCCGCCTGGTGTAACGTAGGCACCTTCAGCATCAATAACCTTGTTAGCATTGATCGGGTCAATATCACCCGCCAAAAGTGCTATCTTCCCGTCCTTGATGCCAATATCATATCGCGCAACATCGCTGGCGGTGCATACTATGCCATTTTTCACCAAAAGATCAAACATCTTTAATTTATTGGTTCATAATTTAAAATTGAGGAAACCTGACAATTTATGTTGTGCTCTCCCGCCAATTGAAGGTGGCAAACAAGAAACCGCTATACAGTACTACTTGATATGACCCAGTGCGTTCAAATACCGCCCGCCGGCGGCAAACTATACGAGAAATTGCGGCCAATTTGATTATCGGCCAACTCTAAACAAACAATATATATAAGATATATATAGACACAAACCCAGTATCAAACATATTATAAGAGAGATTAGGTATTTAACTATGGCCAGAAAGATTAAGGTTGCTGCCGCTCAGATTGGACGCGTTGACGTAGATACTCCAGTTAAGGATGTGGTTTCACGTATGATTAAGCTTCTAGAGCAAGCGCATCAGCAGCAGGCAACGGTTGTAAATTATCCAGAATTGGCATGCACTACTTTCTTTCCTCGCCATGTCATGAAGACAGGTCCAGCCCTCGATATGTGGTTTGTAAAAGGAGATATCAGACAGGATACTGAGCTAAAGCCGTTCTTTGACCTTGCCAAACAATACGGCATTACAGTTAGTGTGGGGTACGGGGAACTAACTGATGAAGGGGATCATTTCAATTCTAGTGTGACAGTGGGAAGAGATGGCAATATTCTTCAGTTATATCGCAAAACACATGTTCCTGGTGATAGTGAACCAAACAAGGACTTGGAAGTGCAACACCTCGAGAAAATGTATTTCCTTCCCGGAAATCTGGGGTATCCAGCCTTCCGGATGAAATGCCCGGATGCCATTCTAGGAATGTTGATTTGCAATGATCGACGATGGCCCGAGGCGTGGAGATGTTATGGGCTGCAAGGCGTGGAATTAATGCTTGTCGGCTATAATACGCCAAATTATAGTCCAGGACTTGATGGAGTTGTCTCGGAAAGTGTTGAGAAAGATACCGAAAGAGCAATATTGCAACATCACATTAGTATGCAATATAATTCGTATGCTAATTGTACATTCTCAATTTCTTCTGCCAGATGTGGCATTGACGATGGTAAGTACAGTATGTTTGGGGAGTCTGGTATATATAGTCCGATGGGAGAAATTGTTGCTGTTGCCAAAACATGGGATGACGAGCTGATTTGCGCTGAAATTGACTTGGATGTTACAAGCGGAACAAAGAAAAGAATTTTCAATTTTGAAAAACATCGTCGCCCTGAAACATACACCCGAATCACTAGCCAGAAGGTGATAATAGAGCCAGCTCTGTAGTATAGTAAAACTAATGGTTCGAAAATAAACATTTCTATACGAACAAAAATTTATTTTTAGCCAGTTTTCACACAATGAACAGGTTTATGATTTATTAATTACGTCCGTATATAAAGCATCTACCGAAGGCATTTGTTGATGGATTAATTTTTATCTTTACTCAAGTTTGTGAATCAGTAACCTCCACGTTTTGCAGCATCAATTCGGAATTGATAATACTCACCACTGGTCAGAATAGGGTATTTCATGGGATTCTCCTCTGATACGCAAGTAGGAATGGGCTCCAGTTTCATCTCTCTATTGAAGCCGAAGAAGAAGGGACACGAATAGCGTTCTTTTCCACTTTTGTTCACAACACGGTGTACTGTAGATATAAATAAATCATTTGTCTGACGCATGAGACAGTCTGCAATATTGACGACAAATGCTCCTGAGATCGGTTTTGCTTTAATCCATTCACCTTCTTTGCTAAGAACTTCGAGACCTTCAGTATCTTGAGTAACAAGCGTAAAGCACTCAAAGTCAGTATGGGCACCAATTCCGTTCTGCTTATCGGGGGATGCGTCCTGCTTTGGATAATGCAATATGCGCATTCCGGCCTCAGGTCTCTTTACGTACTCATCAAAGTAATTTTCGGGCAAGCGGAGAGCCAGAGCAAATATCTTGATCAGCTGCCTGGAAAATTTTAAAAGCTCTTCATAATATCCGTTAAGGCCTTCTTTAAATCCTGGTAAATTTGAAGGCCAGAGATTAATTGATTTCTCGGATTTATTGATGGCATCAGGATCAACTTGAGAGTCATATGTCCAGTTAAAAGCCTCGCTGAGATCTGCTTGCTCGGTATTTGTCCGTCTCATACTCTTCATTGCGTGATATCCCACATACTCATCAGGAACGATGTTAGTATCAACTTCAAGCTTTTTCTCAGTTGGAAGATCGAAGAATCGTTTAGCCTCTTTGAAGGCTCTATCCGAATGACGTTGAGGAATGCCATGGTTCACAGCATAAAAGAAACCTATACTATGACAAGCTTCTCGAATTTCATCGGCGAGTACCATTTTGGAGTCTATGTTGCTACTGAACATTGGTGAAATATCGATTACCGGAATTTCATTGCCGTATCGGGAAATATGGGATTTCACAAAATAGCTGTTGCCATTTTGGAGAGTGATAGTATGAGGAGGTTCAGGGACTAACATGATAGGTTACCAAAATATAGACTACAGGCTTCCAAACACTTAGGTATTTATGGTCGATCTAGCCTTCTCGTAGATCTGCAAGTGGATTACCGGCGGCATACCACAAGATAAGCCCAAAACGCAATCGAAAGATCGGAACTAACGAGTGATAAGGGCAAGGGTAAAGTTCTAGCCACAGCTTCGCGTAGTACTAAAGGGAACTAGATTCCCACTTTGAATTCACTAACTTATCAGAAAATGGTTCTAGGTCTTCCACAACTTCGGTATCGTAGTCCATTTGTACAGAACATTATGAGCGGTACTTGCATCGCATTCACCGCTGGAATGTATGTGTATGAGACATAGGTTGTATTAACTAAGCTATGTTGCCTTGAATTCCTTGGGAGCAGGGGGAGGACGACCCGACTCAGCTGTCATGACAACACACCTAAATGCAATTTCTAATTCGGTTTGGATTCTGTCATCTGCTACTGGTTCTGTTGTTTTAAATACTATTGGACCCGGATTTTGTGCCAGTGTACGTATTTTGTTTCTATTAGCGGTTCTAACATCAGTTTGGAGTCCTTGGCTATGTTGGATACCTTGGTGCTTTGTGGTACTTTACAAATACAGGGAAAAAGGGATTTCCATATTTTGCTGGAGTCTGGAGCGGTATATCTGGAGGGTTGGTTTTTGTTGTCAACGGGAGCATCATGCTTAGCTATCCCGAGGAGAGAGAAAAAGGGATGTATTTGACTTGGGCATTTGGTTTACTTGCTATGGGGTCTGTTATTGGAGGAATAATTCCTTTGCTACTTACATGCAATAATGATTCTTCTGGAGGTGTCCCCCCAGCTGTTTACATTGCTTTCATTGTTATTATGATTATAACATCCGTTATGAGCGCCTTCATATTGCCACCTGACAAGGTCAAACGTGATGACGGATCCGGTGTCGCAAAACTTGAGTATAGAGGATGGTGGGTTGAGCTGAAGAGCAATATGAGGTCATACATGAATTGGAAGTTTTTGATACAAATTCCATGCTTCGCACCGTCAGAGATGTATTTGGTGTATCTTGGTGCGACAAATGCTTTCCATAATAACTTGAGAACTCGCTGCCTTGTGTCTTTTATGTCTGTGGTCATTCAAATTCCTTGTTCCCTTGTGCTACAGAGAATCCTTGATAAAAAAGAATGGAAACGGAAAACTAGAGCATTAGTGGGATTATTATTTGTCGGTATACCTCTAATAGGCGCTTGGATCTGGGAAATGGTTCGTGTTCGAAATTATGACCGAAGTAATCCTCCTGAACCTATGGATTGGACTGACTCCCGATTTGCCCCCATTTTGATTTCATTTATGTTATCATGGATCTCCTGCACACTATGGCAGTATATCGTGGTATACTTCCTTGGTACTTTGACTAATGATCCTATTCGGGGCAGTCATTATGTGGGAGGTTTCCGCTCTGTCCTCGCAAGCGGTGAAAGTTTGCTTTTCGGTCTTGATTCACTATCTATCGCATTTGTTAAGGAAGCGGCAATAATATTTTCTCTTTATGTTTCTGGGATTTGCATTTACATATGGATGGCCCTGAATGTGGTGGAGGAAACTAGGTATTTTTCTGAAGAAGAGAAAAATGTTATCGTTCCTGCTCATATCCTGGCTGAAACATCATACGTGGAGCATATCCAACGAGGAAAACTAACTGCTAATGTAACTGAAGTGGAGGAAATTTCGATATGAATAGATTTCGGGATATTTGGGATACTAACTGTTACAACCTATAAAGTAATTCTATGAGCATTTTATAAACAACTGATATTTGTCTGTTAGCCTCAAGCGACAGCTGAATAGCAAGCATACAGTATAATATCTCGAGTTAGGGTAAGGATGAACTTTACCACGTGTGGCTAATTGCCCAGTACGTAACTAAGCCCTGGTTGTCGATGTCACACTGTATGTTCTGTTTTAAAGATGTACGATATTCTATGTGTAAGGGAATGCATGCACGGTTATATCTACTGCTTTTCCATAATCCAGGCTACATTATTGTATACCAGTGAGAATCCTGCAGGAAAACTATAGAATTGATCAACATGGCATAACTCTTAATTTAGAAGTGCACTGCCATACCGTGAAAGCATGGAAATTATCCTAACGCTTGCAACCGCTCCACCAATGTAGGGTGGTTGTTATGGAAGCTTGAGTATAGCCAGTCCACATCATACAAGGACATGTTTAAAGTAGAGTTCTTATATAAAGCCCGCTTCATGTTTTCTTTGGAAATTTTCGCACCGAAACGGTCTGCTTCGTATTCGAACTTACGACTTAACGAGTTCAATATCCACCCCGCAAGAGATGTTTCTATTGTCAAAGCGCTTCTGAAAAGTATGAATCCAACTATTGGATGTATTTCATTGAATGAAAACGATTGGTACAATGTGTTGTCCAAGTGAAAGACAGAATACGAAAAGAACATAACAAATATCTCCACCAAGATTGCTGTGTAAAGCTTCAATGTGTGTCCTTTCTTCCAATGGCCCAGTTCATGAGCAAGAACAGCCGTTAGCTCATCAATATCATATTTCTCTATCATGGTGTCAAAAAAAATAATGTTTTTCTTCCATGGAAATCCTGTAAATAGAGCACTTGAGTGTGTAGATCGTGTAGATTCATCCATGACAAGGATATCTTGTAAGGGAAAGTTCAAGCTATCAGTTAGCTTTTTAAGACCCTTTATTATTGTATCATCATTCAATGGTTTTAGCGTATAGAACAAGGGGAGTATGACGATCGGATAAGCTGTAACAAAAAGCACCAACAGAAATGATACCGTAGCCCAGACATAGATCAATGCATTGCCTTCTCCAATGAAATCAATAATGGTCATTGAAACAAGAACAACAGTTCCACAAATGATGTTATTTATCAACCAAACTTTGACCGTATCTGCGAAAAACAACCTCACAGACATCTTGTTCTTTCCAAACTTTTCATCAATATAGAATTTCTCATAGTAGTCAGGGACAAGGCTTGCTAACTGGAAAAGCTGGGAGTAGACGCAATAGAATACAACTGAATGCTTTAACTTCCCTTTTGCAAAGTGCTTTGACATATCAAAAATCAGTCGCAGATTGAAAATCAAAGTCAATTCTACAGCAGCATTATAAAAATACTTTACAGAATCTTTCAAAAGGTTCTCCTTTTTATATTCCTTGGATTTCAGTATTTCCTCTTTACTTTGCTCTTCAAATAGAGGATGATTTATTTCGCCGGAGACAACCTTATACTGCCGTAAATCCAGATAAGCTAGAAGCATACAATGAGTGAGTTGAATTGTCACAATAAGAGATTTCCAATCCATGTCTTTCGTTGATTATAGATGGTTCGGCTTGTGCATTAATATAACAATGGCGTTTGGTGCCGTGTGCCGCATGGGGTATAAATGCTGGTTTATAGGCACTGGGGATGTGAGCACCGGATGATATATGGGTTGCTTTCCATTTTCGTCGTGATCTAATAATTCCATAATTAGAGAGAATGTTATTGAGCATGGCATTGCCAGGAGATTTGCCACATAGGGTAGGGTGCACAAGGAAACTCATTCAATGTGCGTCAATGTTCTTACCGACTCGAAATTTCGGCTTTGAGATAATTATGTATCAATTCAATCTTGTTGCCAACACAGACTATAGACAACTGGATTACTGTAGTGACCATACGATATCACTACTTGGTACGAAAAATAGTAGCCACTTTAATATGATCATAGAAATGGTTTAGCAGCATAGAGTCAGAATTTGCGTATTAACGTCGATAGAACAGGAATATATACATCCCCGTGACGACTTCTATCGTGACTGAATCAAATTTCTAGCCATCAGAAAGAATTCCTTATTCTATTTATCATCTGACCGCACTACAAGGTCTTACCTGTTTGGGGGCTGCGAATCAATTATGCAGCCTTCGCATCTCTACTTCCATTTTCACATGCTCAGGAACTTTAAACTACATCCCATATCCGTCTCTGAATAGTATGCCGTAACCCCAATTCAGTCCGTTCCATACATATTGCCAAATTATTTGTAAGAACTTTCTATGACTTGGCGCTGAAATCCTGGCATGCGGATACCACCAAAGCTACCGCTCCTGGGACTATGTGGTCTTAACATAGGATCTTAGGGAAGTAATTTCGCTATGAACATTAGATGTGCTCCAAATGTTCACGAATGAAGCAACTACAGAAGTCGTCAGAAGCATAATTAAAATAATGGCAAAACATCGCACCTTGCGTGCCTGAATAGACCCAACTATATCGGACTCTTGCATGTTGACATAGTTTTACAGAAGTATGTAGCGAGTGGATCAATTCATAGGTGTCTAATGAGCTTCTTATAACGACTGTAGAGTAGAGGCAGAGATTTCAAGCTTGAAACTAAGTTTACTGTACTAAGAAAATTTATTATTATTCAGAAATAATAAACCTAATATTATCTTAGTTTAACACTACCAGGCTAGCACCTCGGTTGCGGTCACGGTTGTGCTGCATATGCCATTTCTCATGCATCCCACAACCGTCGGCACCGATTACTCCGACTTGTCAGCAAGACATATATTCATCCAGTTCACGCGATTGATTTTAATGACTAAGTTGGCACCACCAGGCTAGTCAAGTCTCTGAACTTACCTCGGGTTTGGCAGGCTCGTTTTCTTATGGAGCAGATGTCATAAAGGTATAACAGCCTGGCATTTGACATGAGAGGCAAGTATGCAGAGCATCTGGGGAAGGTGATCAGTGGACGTCTTATCTTATGTCGCTGTACTAGCTTTCCATCAATGGAAACAAAATATCGGTAACTGTCAATTTGAAACCTAAAAGGGAAGAGAAACCAATAATTGAGTTCATGATCAGTGCATTGCCGATAGACCATTTATAAACCTCTTTGGACTGCGTCATAATCAAACAATACTACCTAATATTTAGCATGACTCATTCTGATCTGCACGGCATCACTTTTAAGTTCAACAGCGTATCGCGCATCTTTCGATGTGCTGCACTAGAAAATAAAACATACTCAGGGGAGTTAAACGTATAGCGAGACAGTCTGATTAACAAAACCTCGTTCTGACCCATTCAAGTTTCATCTTCTTACGTCCTAAAATATGGAGGTTTGACTGAATTTACCAGATATATACCAATAGTTGAGCAACTTACGGACAGATATCACTGGGTTTCACTGCAATACACTTTCTTCTAGTATCAAAAGTATCAGTAATAGCCCATTTGAAAGAACAGTAAAAGCCATTTGCTAACAATTCACATTAAAGCGACTGCTTAAAATGGTATCCAGCTGGGTATATGTCCGCACACCAAGCTAGAAAACAATGCCATTATACACCCGTAATTGAAAGGCATCAGGGTCAAAAGTCATTGGCGCTTGTCATTGGTAGATCCCAAATTCGCACCGCATCTCCATCCAAGCTAGCAAACATAATCTTCCGACGGTCTACATCCTCCCAAACTGACATCGAATTGCCACTATGCTGCAGCATCTTATCAGCATCAGTGACACCATTTTCTTCGTCATTTTCAATCCCCTCCTCAAAGCCCGGATCAATACCAGGTCTCACGAATCGCCACTTCTCCCAAGACTCCAGATCATAAGTTTCTATCCCACCATCGCCCGAAGTCAGGACAACAACCTTTCTTCCCCCGTCCACGAACCGAACCGCACAACACTCGAGAAAACTACCCATAGAATTTTGGTTCTCTGCCTCCATTTGGCACGCTTCCGTGCCAAGAATTCGCTCCTGCGTGACTTTCTTCTCAGTAACGTCGTACAGAATAAACCTTCCAGCACAGGCTCTATGCCTTGCACCTACAGCGACTACCTTACTATCATTCGACCAGCTTAAAGCACGCATCCACCCAGAATATATGGGTTTATAATGCACCAGCGTAGATCCATCGCTCATCGAATATATATAGAAAGAGCCATCTCCACATGTTCCCGCGAAGCTCTGAGAATCAGGTGAGAAGCCACCAGTCCAGTTCTGACCATTGGTATCAAATTTATATTTCAGGTGCCCATTTTCAGCATCCCAAATACGCATGCTTTTGTCCCAAGCTACAGTACCTATCATACTTTCGTCTGAGCTATAGCCTATCCACATCAGAGCATCGGTATGGCCAGTTAGAGTCAGTATGTCACTGTGAGTAGACATCGAATAGATTTTGACATCCCAAACGTCAATGATGTTTGAATGGGGTCGACTGCCAGGCAGATAAATCAAGTGAGCGCCGGATGGGCTGAATATCTCAGACTGAAAGCTGTTTTGGAGTCGGCCGTACAGGGATCTTTGGTTGGCAGAATTGTGTCTCTTGACAATGCGTGATATAATGGGTTCCATGGCTGAGGATAGATCTTCCTCCTCTGTGACAGATAGCCTAATTCCGGGTCGACCCTCGAGCAGGGTCTTCGTGACGAGATCGGTAGCTTCACTTGCGATACTCGAGAAGAAGCTGTCCTCGACTATGGGAAGTGTCTGCAACTCATCGAGATCCCATATTACAATCATAGGAGCATCGCCAGGTGAACCGCCATAGTCACGCGAAGCGGAAACCAAGACCTTCGGATTACCTGGCTGAAAGTTAATACTATCCACATTGGATACATGACCTTTACAGGAGATGACTTGAGCGAAGTTGATAGCATTGAAAATGGATATATCTTCCCTTGTCGCTATGGCTATGAGACTACCATCGCAGTTCACAGATACACACACTGGAGGCTCAGAAAGCGGGATCTTGTACAGCTCGTTACCCCAGGTGCGAAGGCCATTCTGAGCATATTCTACAGACTCTCCAGATGGGCTCACAAAGTCTTTCTCCACGCCATACCGCCAGTCTTCGTAGAATTGATTGCTTGAGTAGCCCAGCATTGTGTAGTGAATATAGAAGATGCTGCGGCACCGGTGGAACAGCCTATAGCATACGTCTCAAAGAATATCGATTGTCACAGCTGATAACAGCTAATTTCTATAGAATAATACCGCGGAAATGACACGGCGTTGCGGCTTGTTGTTGCGACAAAGCTGCCACCTTATGCATGATCGCCAGTGGGCGTCCGTACAGTATGCACCCCGGACGTCATACTTGCGTTTCATTTTTATGCCGGTACTGGGTTAGGAGTGAATGGTCACTCGCGAAGAATGCTAGAAGAATTGCCGTGCTAGCAAATAAAACTGGCCATAGCGGCGCCGCATTATGCAAAACGATTGCCAACAGGGGTTCCTCAGTTTCGCCATAGAAGATCCATAGCATCGCAATTTCTGGGTAAGGGGACAATATATGGTCTAAGAGCTGCTGATCACAGCATTTGGATACTACTATACGTTATTATTGTATATATATATATATATATTTATTTTCCCAACAAAGAAGATGTTGGCAAGTTATCAAGAACCCATTTCACTCCATTGACAACAAGATCGGGCTGAGTCATCTGGACAAAGTGTCCACTCTCTGTAGCCAGGACAAGCTCGCTTTTGGTAGAGAGTTTCTTAAATTCCTTCATGAGACCCTCATTCTTCTCATCAACCGTCTCGATCAACTCTCTAACATAGCTCCTCTGCTCCTTGGTTCCATTCCCTTTCGCAACACCCGCCTGGTACAATCCATTCCAGTCTCTGCTTCGCGTGCCCACAATTATATAAACTGGTTTATCTCCAAGCAATGGGTGCTTTTTACTGAGCTCCTTCTTCCGCAGCGTCTCAAAACTTGGTTTGTACTGGTCCTCCTCGTTCTGCGCAATGTGATCGAATTTCTCTGTCGCTTCCGCGGCTCTGAACGCATTCCACTCTTCCTGCGTTAACTTATGTTTGGCCGCAACGCCCCAAGCAGAGTATGGTTCAACACCTTCAGCAACAGCCCAGAGAATTGGATCATCTACGTCCATCACCAGTGGCGCTGTCTCATGGTTGGCATCAACAAGCACTAGACCAGCGATCTGGCCAGTTCCCTTCAGGGCGATGAACTCGTGTGTGAGCACACCGGCCCAGGAGTGCCCGACAATTATAAGAGGGTTCTGTATGGGTGCATTTTCGAGCAGAAGAGAGAGCTCCAGAGCAACGTTCTCGGCCGAGGGAACGAGCGACGAGCTCTCCGAGTTGCGATAGCCGGAACGATCGTAAGTGTAGATTCGCAGCGAGGGAGGAAGCAGACGTCTCACGGCTTGCCAGTTGAGAGAATCGCTTGCCAAGCCCGAGACAAATAGTACAACGGGATCTTTGGAGCTGCTGGGCTCTGGGCCGTGAGTGTAGAGGGCCAGAGAGTGAGAACCAATGTTGACGAGGCAGCAGTTCGAAGGGAGGGCTGAGGAGAGCATTGTACAGTGATAAATCTACGAATTACTAAGGTGTAGGTGGACAAAAGATTGAACCTTGAGTCTCGTTCCCCAAGGAGTAGATGGCATCATAGCTATTAGTCACCAAATGCAATGTTACCTACCATTTTACCTACCGTTTAGGCAATGCGCTCCCGGATGAGTACTGTAAAACTGCGCCGCAGTCAAAATATAATCTTATCTCCAGGAAGTGGAGGGTTGAGAAAGCTGCGAGGGATCACGTGATATATGATAGTTATATCAGCAAAGCTTCAACTTATAGTTGGTTTCTCGCCCTTAGAAAGTCTATAATTTCCTAAGTAGACCTATACCTCTGAGTGCACATGACCTCAAAGAGTAAGGTATCAGATTTGTCTACGTGGCCTGATTTTGGACGAATAGTGCTGTCGGAATACTTTTCTCTAGGACGCCCGTCTCTATCTTGAGTTCGAGTGATATGTTGTTCCTTGGATCTCAGTACAAGCGCAGCATTCAAAGAAGCCAGATTCCATGCCTCCATGAATAGATCGAAACACTGTCCGCAAATAGCTGAGTGTAATGCTCTTCTCCCAAGCAAATTATTATATTGTTTCTTTAACCATATAGGAGAATTCTTGATCCTTCAGCCTATATCATTAAGTACGGATGACTGCTGCGATATCGATGTTGTATATTGCCACGATCGCAGTTTCATAGATTTAACCGATATATATACTTGTACTCTCGCTATTAGCGCTGTATGTGGCTAAACCTTCCTTACCCTCTATCTATCCTTAGTGCGGCACCTAATTACTTGCCATAATCTACACCTCCACTTCCCATAATACTAACTGAAACACTCCTATGATCATGATTCGAGGAAAAATTCGGTGAAATGTCTTTAGATCTAAAGAGGCTACTAAAAGCCTTCCCAAAGTGTATAAATGAAACGTAAGTACTAGATTCTACCACCAACAGTTGAATCAATTGGTACTGAGATGTATCAAGGTGTGTCAAATTAAAGCACCTTGATTGATGTTCGCAATATCTTGTTTCCGGTATCTCTTCAGTCCATAGCAAAGAAATGATTTCGTTGCAACTGGATATCTGGGAATTTTTGTTTACAGGCGTGTTAGGAGTTCTTTCCCGTTGGGTTCTAAGTTTGGGATCCCAAGAGCCGCAAATCTAATTCTTGTAAAGAAGTTAACATAAGTGATGCTGCGTGTTGGGCGACAATATAGACACTATAACAAGTTGATTTAAGATCGACGGCAGCTTGACAATACTCTTTCGAACAGATAACAAAATTAACATTTTAAAGCCGGATGTGTATAACTATCAAATAAATAGAAACAATAGAGACAGACGGTATCTCTTTTCGAAAAGCTAGAATCCTGGATGGGTTATTTTGCGTACAGTATCTCAGCTACATTCTATATCTTAGTTCCAAGGTGCAATATGAGTTAATTATGAGAAATTGCAATAACAAGAAGTTTATTCAGCAAAATATTAAGCACTAGTAGTAGGATCCCATCCGGTTACGAAGTATTCAGTCTTAGAACCGAGCTCCTCGAAATCCTCATTGTTGATATCGAAATAAACGTCGAGATTTTCCCTCAGACGGGGCTCATGAGTAGATTTAGGCAACGTCACAAAGCCCTTGAAAATGCTCCATCGGATCAGTATTTGTGCAGCTGATTTGTTGTACTTCTTTGCCAATGCCAAAAGCTCAGGGTCTTCTAGACGCTTACCAGCAGTTAATGGCGAGTAAGCTTCAACATGGATGTCATTCATTTTGCAGAATTCAACAATTTCATTGCGCTGTAGCCATGGGTTAAGTTCGATTTGGTTTACTGACGGCATAACTTTTAGTCCAGGCCAGTCCAAGATCTCTTGAATATGGTGGATTCCATAATTCGATACACCAATGTCCTTTATCTTTCCATCTAGAACAGCCTCCTGGAGAGCTTTATAACTGGCAACTCGATCAGAAGTACTAGCCAACGGTGCGTGAATTAGAAGCAAATCAATATACTCAAGACCCTCAGCTTCTTTCAAAGCATTATCGATGGCATTTTTCGTGGCATGATACCCTAGATCCAAATGCCGGATCTTTGTAGTATAGAAGATATCCTTTCGAGTAACGTTTGGATTATCTTTCAAAAAGCTAAGAATTCCTTGTGCGACTTCTTTCTCATTGTTATAGATTTTGGCACTGTCAATATGGCGATAACCAAGCTTGAGACCAGTCTCTACTACCTTCTTAGTTTCACCCTTTGCAGTCAGAAAAACGCCGAGTCCAACTTCTGGCAGCAACTTGCCACTTCTCAATTTCACAGATTTGACAGACATTTCACAATTGTTAAAGTAGGGATACCACACACTCACTATATATAGACAAAGCTTACTTGGGACATCTCCTCGTAAGTCCATGGCTCAAGAAGCGGGGATGTGACAAATCAATGCAGGCAATTTGTAAACAAATTATCAGAATTACTATCACGGACTAATAAATCAATACATTAGATCGAACAGAATACACGGAATTGGAAGGCCGGAGTTATAAATTGACATAAATCAAAGTCAGATTTGAGGTTTCTTTGCTCTGGCTCAAATATTTTTTATGAACAAATTCTATTGAAAAGCAGAATGACAATAATCCATCAAAATAGCAGTTACTACACTACATCTTACGGTGATCAATTGAGTTCATCTTAGTCTATCATTAGGTTAACTGTTTATTAAAGAAGTGTTTCTTTATTTTGGCTAGCCTTGGTCCGCGGATTTCGCTCAATAAGTAAGCCTCACTTACTCCGACCTGACAAATCAATGCAGGAGGTGTGGCTATTAGCATGCAAGCGCTTGTACCGGAGGATTCTCATGTGTAATGACGATACATCCAGAGTGTGACTTTCATCACATATCTATTTTCTTGAAGGTTTATTACTAATATAGATGTAATTCGCATAGCTATCATTATCAAACATAAGTTACTTGAAATTTAAAGTCCTTGTTACAGGCGCATCTGGGTACCTTGCTGTTGAGCAGCAATCTCACATTGCTACTGTGTGATTAACTATGAAAGGAACTGAAGTCACGAATACTTCGAAGGAGGTAGGTGGTTCTATTAAAATCGAAATAGTCGAGATCCTGGAGTTCCGGGCACGTATGGCCATGTCTTCAAGAAGCACTACATTCAGACGTTCGAAGGAATCAGCAAATATCGAAATACCCCGCTTTCTAGACCCTGAAGTTAATGGGACTATGATACTCTTCAAGGCTATTAAAGAACTTGCTCCGCAGGTTCAACGTGTGGTCATTACTTCACCCATTTTATCGATGTGTGATGTTATGAACAAACTACTGAAGTCAATGAGTTGTCTAGGAACCATGTATCGTTGAAAGATACTTCAGCTGGAGGCTGCCGGCCTATAGTCTACAGAAATACTCGCAGAGCAGGCCACCTGGGAATCGGTTAAGGCCGAGAAGATAACTTTGCTGGCTAGTGTTTATCTAGCATTGATTGCCTTGATGTCTCAGATGTGCAACATTTCAACAAATCGTCAGGATATATTTATAGAGTGACAAAAGGACAGCTACCCCAGTTTTCCTTACTCCCTGGATTGATGTTAGAGATACTTCTAAAGCACATATTGTTCATCTAGAGAGCAATTCTGCTTTAGGTTCCCATTGGTTACTGGGCCATGGTGCAGTTTCTGCAAAAAAAGTCATCGAAATTGCCTAAGTACTTTCCTTCAATCGAAGCCTGAATGGTGATGTAGACAATTTTAGATGAGGGCTATTCAAGTACTATAATGCTGCATCTAGGACCAGCTTGAGCAGTCCTTGAGTTCTCACTTCAAGAGAAAGGCATTTTCTCATGGTCTACACAAAAAGAACATCATACAAACTACACCAGTAGCGACACAATCACTTTATTTTGGTCTTAGAGAGGACATGTATTAAGACATTATTGAGGTTTGTCATTATATACTTCAACTAGCATCTTTTGAAATGTGCGGCAACGTAAAATAATAAGCAGTTTCTTCGTTTAAGAATTTCCATAGCCTTTGGCCAGCTGCTCCTTCAGCAGCCACGCGGATGTCTTTACGAATAAACCCAATAGCTCCCCAAGGAATAATGAACGAGTTATTATTCTTGCCAGTTAATGTTGGACTTAACAACGTAAATAACTCAGTATATGCTCCGTAGACAGGGGGGTATAGTAATCGATCCATCATTGATCTCTCTCTTGAGGAGAGATGACGTTGTAATTCTGTTCTCAGATTTCCTGGATGACACGAAAAACTTAGAACATTTGAATCAGGGTGGTTCGTTGACCAAAGAAGGGCTTGGTAGAAATTTATAGCCTTGCTTTGACCGTACACCTCGGATCTTGAATATGTTTTTTCAAAATTAATATCATCCCATTTTATGCCACCTTTCGGGCTGTGTATTTGAGCTGATGATGAGACCCAAACTATTCGAATTGAATTTGGCGGAGCGTTCTTCGCTGTACGCAGAAGAATATCATCCAATAACTTTTGCAGCAAGTGAGGGCCGATATTATTTACTCCGAGCTGTAATTCATACCCTTGTATAGTTTTTGAGCCTTTGGGTGGCGTCATAACCCCGGCGTTGTGTACCATACCATCGAGCTTATTCTCAGAGACTAGGAATTTCTGTACTCCAGGCTTGATGGTCGTCAAATCAGCAAAATCTACCAAGAAAAAATTTAACTGAGCATTGGAATATTCTGATTTGATCCTGTCCATAGCATTTTCGAGCTTGCCCTGATCTCGACCAGCAATCCATACCTTGGCATTGGCTCTTGCGAGGAGTCGGGAAACTTCAAATCCTACTCCACTTGCTCCTCCTGTAACAATATACACCTTTCCAGACAAATCAGGATAGGCCTTTTCTGTCAATGAGGGTGGAGGAGGACGAAAGTGTTTCACTAACTGTATATAATCTGAGAACCCCATTGGTATTTTTAATAATCAAAAATTAGACTTATTTATACTCCAACTCTCATCGGACTTAGCCAGCCACAAAATCGGCATTATCACAAACTGCCGCATCTCCGCGGCGTCTAGTACTGAATCATCGACGCTATCACGTAATCAATACAGCATCACGTTATATACAGTAGATACTGGAATCTCCGCGGATCTCGCATAGTCTTCAAACAAATGACGGATACCATCGTTGCCAACATAAATACGGCCATGAATGCGGTTCTCTTGTTGATACATATAATAGCTAGAACGGATAGAATAACCGTCTGACGATGGGTGCAAAACAATTTATTCATATCCAGTACAGAGATATCACTGCAGCATATCAGACTTCTTATGAGAAGTATGATGCTACAAAGCCGACTATTTTGCTAGTCATCCCATTTCTATTGACATCCGACTTTTTCAAAGCCCAATTCGAGGATAAAAGACTCACAAAAAGGGCCAATTTGATCTCGATCGATGCCATTGGACAAGGAGACACAAAGGGTCCAGAAGAGTTTACTTACTGGGACTCTGCAATTATGAACTGGGAGGTACTTGATGGACTTGGAATCAAGGAAGCCTTCCTGGCAGGAACTGCAGGGGGCGGCTGGACAATTGGACGTATGGCTGTTCTGGAACCCGAACGCGCTTTAGGTTTATTACCTATGGGGACATCTATGGCTGCCGAAGATGAAGAAAGTATCATATATGGCTGCTGGGATGTCAACAAGGTACTGGGTCCCCTTATCGAGTTACTAGAGAGTATACCTCCAAATGAAGCTCAGGATTTTGTTCTTGATCCTTCTGTTACTCAGAAGATCGTCGGTATTGCTGTTGGAGGTAAGACGCTAGATCACTGGCCTGACTTTGAAGAATTTTGGATCAAGGAGACTTGCCGAATTTTCAGGGGACCCGAAGGTTTGAATAACCTTCTCGTAGGCCTGATAAGTTTGCGTGATAGAGACAGTTTGTGGGGGCGACTTCGTAAGGTTACTTGCCCAGTTATCTTGTTGCATGGGTCTTTAGACGTTGTAACGTCCGTCAAATTCGCAGAGATAAACTTAAGCAAGTTCAAAAATGCGAAGTCGACTAAATTACAGATTGTAGAGGGCGGTCACCATTATATTAATGTCAGCGATCATGAAGTGGTAAATAAGGCTTTAATTGATCTGCTCTCCGCATGAATTGATCAGTCAATTATTGTCACAGAGAATTTGTTACAACATGCAGACATTATAAACCTTTATATTTTGATTTCTTTCTTTGCGTTCCATTAATCAATACCTCCTGCATACTCTCGCATTAGCTGTTTTCGATAATGGAGATACCTCAATGGATTTAATATCAATTAGTGTACCGTTTACTATATCTTAGGCAAAACAATTCTAAGATTGATGCTGTACTAGTGCTGCTAAAAGGGCTAATTAACGTGTAGATAAAGCAATACAAGGATAGGGGTTACAATTCTAGCCTTGGCTTGCAGAAAACTTTGGCATTAAAGGAGGCTAATAATTCTAGTAAACTTTGATTTTAAAAATAAGATTATCTTTAATTCATGTGAATCATTAGCATAAGAAGTGAATCATTAGCACGTGAATCACTGTCAAAAATTCGCCTCCTTAAAATCGATAGAAGGGCAATCAATCATGAAGTATAAAAATCACAGATATCAACATTTAAGAAAGGAGAACAAGGAAACCAGCGGCAACTGAAATCATACCAGCGAAATGTTTCGTAGCAAGGGAAGAAGATTCAATGGATGGAGAACCTGCAATGGGGACACCTGGCAAGGAAACTTCAGGGACAGTAGTTCCAGCTGGAGCAGCACTAGTAGGAGCGAGACCAGTACCGAAAACAGTAGCAGGTGGCAATGGCACCGCGAGAGTGATCTCTTCAATGACCGTGGAGAAAGAAGTGACACCACTCTCGGTATCATATGGAATAGTGAGAGTAATTTCCTTAGTAACGGTGGTGTGAGAAGCGGCAGCTGCACTAGTATTCTCGGGGCAGGGTACAGTAACAACCTCAACAATAGTGGTGTAAGAGGTAGTTCCGGATCACAAGGAACAGTCACTGTTGTTTCGTAGACAACAGTGGTAACAGAAGCACTAGAAACATAGGTCTTGTTCCCCTCGGAGTTGCACTTCCCCTCGGAGTTGCACTCAGTGATGGTAGATTCACTGATAACGGTAGTATGGGGTACAGTGGTAACAACGTAAGAACCAATAGTGCCGAGACCAGAATTGGAAGTGGTGGCAGTGGACATGACCGGTTCTGTTGGTGCAAGGAATGACTGGCAAATGGCAACCCAAGTGGAATCATTGAAATTGGTCGATATAACCAATTGTTATGATTTTGCACTGCTCTGCTGGAGGCATACCAAACTGAAAACAGCGTCGAACGTCCTCTGACACATGAGCTACAAAGCAATTAAAAATGTAAGGTGCTATTAATATAGTACAACCAACTTAAACACCAAATACGATATCAACCTCTGAATCATTTAAACCAATATACTAAATGCTGTTTCACCATTCATCAACATTCTCTGATTCTTTCTCGACTATGAAGCAGTGACTTTGCCATGGAAAATCCAAAGAACGACCACATCGATGACAATACAATTCCGTGTTCTATTCACAACCATCTCGGAGAGTGCATCCACTACATTCCCTGTTATCTACACAGGGTTCACCTACTTGAGGAACAGGCAGCGCAACGGCCCTAGCTTCAACCAGAAGCGCTGCAATGAATACGCTAAAGTAGCTTAGCTTCATTTTATTTAATTTTAATTTGGATTGCCAAGCAAATGTTCGCACAACGGCTTCTTTAAATATAGTGAGAGCCACATTTCTTTTTCCATAAAACCAAAGTAAAATAATAGCGCACTTTTATGCCGTCTTCATAGCATGTAACAACTTGCTACACTGTTACTGAAATGCCACGTGTAGCGTATTCAACGTGGTATCCTGTGCTAACTTCAATAAAAATTTGTTAGATTAAGTTAAAAGTTTCCAGAACAAGGTTATCAGGTTATCTACCTAATTCGAGACTTCTCAAATTATCTTACTACCTCGATGTTGTGTAGCTGAGTTATAAAATATACAAACCGGGCGTCTGATTGTCTGGAGTATCCCGTTTAATGAGACAAATTAACAATAGGCTGCATTTCCGCAGAACGATGTCCACCCGGGTAAACTTTATTTGATCCGAAACTTTATTGCTCTGCGGCGGATTATACAGTAAAAACTGGATTTTATGAACTGAATTGGTAGAGACGAACTACAATCCGATACCAGAACGTATAGAACCCTGGAGTCTACCAACGCCAGAACAAGCAAAACAGCAATTGGATCATATAACATATTGGCAAGAAAAGGACCAGCAAATTCGAGCAAAAATGATCGAACAATGGCAAACTCAATATGACAGTAACCCTGGTGGGGTTACGTTCAAAGTGAATGTACCAAACATGAAATGTGCTATTAAAACGGAGAAACTGCCACTATTTGGAATCCTAAAAAACCAAAGAAGAGCAGTTTTAAGCAAGATAGTACAATACAGGAATGGACACGCTACGGTTGGAAATTGGAGAAGGATAAAAAATGGGAACTCCAAATGTTCCTGTGGAAAGGAAGAAACAGTATCACACATACTGAGGGAGTGTCCTAAACACTCAAGTCCAAGAGAGCATCTGAAGAAAGTTTCACCTGCACTTGATGGACATATTTTACTCGGCACACCAGATGGTCTGAAGGCAATGGTTCGATTTATCGAGCAAATGCTAGACGCCGCCTGAGTATGCCTATAAACCTTGGCAAACCAAACAGGTAGAAGGCAATAGTATGATTTATCAAACTAAAGCTCGAAACTGTTTGGGGAGCCAGCCGGAACTGTATGATGGTGACACAAGTGGTTCCATCAATGCTATGAGCATATAGTATCAATCTGAGAATGGTTTTCGCCCAAAAAGGTATACAAAAGGTATACTAATTGATATCAAGATCAATTGAGGTTTTCCCATTTTCGAAACCGCGAATGCGGGGATGTGCAGGAAAGGTCATGAATAAGAATGGAATGCAAAATAAGAATCGAAAGATAAAGATAAATAATGTCTGTATGGTGTAAAGTTTTCTCTGTGACAATAAATGAGCGTCTATCTAACTATTTCCATAAATACAAGTTATCCACTAAATTAAGTTCTGCATGAGAAGCCTCACTCTAGACTTGGGTGGGGTTCCATAGATCATCTAAGGTAGCTTGTCTAGCTAATTTAGATGATATCTTTTCTGCTTGGGAAGTGATTAAATTCAAGGGAGCAATCATATCTCTGGCCTCACTTTTGCGTTCACAGATATCGGATATGTCCCTCAATAATTTGGCTACTTCTTTCATAGTAGGTACTGGTTCCATATCATAGTCATCATCAGATTCCGATTCTATACCATGTATTTCCCTGTCAATAAACTCTTGAACAGACACATCAGGGTCAATTGGTGTCTCCAGAATCTCCTTATTCTCATCCTCTGGATTTAACAGCCTTCTCAGAGCCATCGCATCTTGTATATCGACGAACTGCTTCAATTCATCAACTTGAGGTGAAATATCCTCAGTCTCGATATTGAAATCAACTGGAGCCCTTGTTACTAATGTACTTTTCCTGAAACAATTCTCTATAGTTGCCAAATCCACATTTTTCCAACTTGTGGATATCCATATCAAAGCATCAGCTAAGTTTATTTTTGATAACGGGTCTATTCCCTGAGAGTAATAGTCGCACATACGACTCAACTGCTTCCTTCGATATAAAGCTTTCAAATTCTGAATTATTCCTTGATCAAGTGGCTGGAAGTGCGTTGTAGAATTCGGCGGAAGAAATTCTATGCTGATATTAGAAGGGGGAGGATCTTCAGCTTTAGCTTTTTGATGACCGGAAAAGTTATCCATTGTCAATAGAACACGACGAGTTCCCACATGCTGGTAAAATGCCTTGAGCCATTCAGCCATTATAGCAGATGTCATCCACGCTTTTCGGTTATGCTTCCACACACAAGTTGTTGAAGGATCAAAATCTCTAAAACATCTTGGGTTGGCAGCTTTCCCGATTATCCACAATGGAAATTTATCGGATCCGGACGCATTAGTACAAACAACCAAAGTGATTCGAGATCTATCCTTCTTTACCCCGGGGCGATTCGAAGTTGCTAGCCCAGTATTAGGAGAAGTTCTCCAATAAAGACCAGTCTCATCCATATTGTATACATCATCGGGTGAGAAGTCACCGGCATGTGCTCTTAACCGACTCATCGCGACCTCAAGAGATTCATCAAATGAGCCTGCCTCACCGTGCAATACTCGCTTTTTAATTCCGTGTCTAGACTTAAATCCCTGAAACCAGCCTACACTAAGGGACGGAATATCTTCGCAGGGTATACTTTCGGCCACAACTGATGCGCTTTCTCAATAAGCAGGTCCGTAGATGTCACTGCTCCTCTGAACTCCTCTATACTTAATTGCCAATGATATAGGGCTTGTTCAAGTTCAGGCCACTTTCCTTTGCTGGCATTATACCCTGACCGTGATATTGGTAAGTCAGTTCTACCTCGTTTCAGTATCTCTGATAAGGTAGACCTGTGGAGAGGTTTTCTGAATTCGCGTAGGAACCAAGCTTCTACCCTGCTATGACTGGGCCTAGGTATACGCGTAGAAACGTACTCAACTATGGCATTTTTCTCCACCAGAGTGTACGTGAGACGAGTTTTTCGTGCCGGTCGCGACATATTTGAAATCCACTATTACTGAGCGAGAAGATTTTAGGCTGTCAATAAAACTCCGATTCCAAAAAGACTATGGTTAAAGAATCGGGGCAGAGAGATTTGTCCATAAAAAGCAATAATTCATAGGATTAGGTTTCATAAAATCCAGTTTTTACTGTACTAATTGATATCAAGATCAGTTGAGGTTTTCCCATTCTAGAAACCGCTAATGCGGGGATGTGTAAGAAAGATTATGAATAAGAACGGAATGCAAGATAAGAATCGAAATATAAAGGATAAATAATGTCTGTATGGTGTGAAAGCTTCTCTGTGCTTATAGCTATCTAGCACCCCGCCTAGGAGCAGAGAGTTTTTTTAAACGTGTTTCAAGGACGGCGCCATATTGCGAATCGTTTCCTAGTTGGGTTACATTTTTGTGCCTTATCGCATCATTGAATCGGAAAGCATGCGAGATAAAGTTTACAAATGATGCCGTGCAAGTCATCGCATTGGGCAGAATCACACCCCCCCTATACGTAGAACTGGGTTCCTTACCCGACAGCGTCAGAGTGATCGGCATGGACGCAAGCAGTTTCGTAAGCCTAATTACGAAACCCTTGCTTAGAGCAAAAGATATGATTTCTGAATTTCTAACTAGGTTTCCAGTTTCACTATTTCCTCGTTATTGATAGAAACACTAATTGTTGTTCCATTAACAATTGGTTCCAGACTGCGGTCTACAGAGGTGATCAAATAGATCGTGTTCTCTGTACCGCTCAATGACGAAATCTCTTCCTTGGACACTAGTACAAGTGGTCCGCTGGTACCGTCTTCAGCTACCCAGCGCTCACCGATTACTTTAGAGATATTCGTATCTTTAGTGGCGCCTTCTAACATATATATATAGCTATACAGTGACTGCTCTAACAACATTGGTAGCATTTGTAGCATTTTGACACTCATTGCACTTAACGGGATTTTTGCATTTTTGATTTCGGTATATTCTGTTCTGGGGGCGGTCATTTAAATATTCAAGTCTTCAATCCTTACTTTGGCCGATAAACGGCACTCTCAACATATATTTGCTTTTTTCTTGGTTGCTTTTATGACGCACATAGTTACCAGATCAGAAATTTGCTGGACGACCTTTCCAGCGGCTATCTCTGTGCCGCATGCCAGGGGTTGAAAGCGTTTGTAGTACTACATCGGATACTGACATTATCTTTTATACCAATCAGATGAGAGATATGTAGAATGAGATATGGCTAATAATTTGAATAATTTGAAATAATAAAAAACGTTAGCTTAAATACTAATCATTGATGTTTATGGTCCTCCTTCACTAATAAATATGAACTGAATTTCGTGCAGTGCTATCGATTCCCATCACGTGGATCGAAGATCACCATTCGAGATTCCGTATACCGTTACTTCATAATTGCCGAGGTGGGATAAGGCGAATCATTCATGTTTTGTAAAATAGAGTTCTCAGTTAATTATAACCTAATTCTTTTATTATCGATAATAGTTCCGAATTGAGAATAACACATTAATGCTGCTTTTTGATGATTACAATGGGCACTAGCTTGTCATGCCGTATCTATCTTCTAACTAGTGACCCTACTAGATATGCATATATGCATATCTAGGCCGATAGCTGGTATCAAGAAATAACTAAATGAATTTCACAGGGCAATGGCTTTGATACCGTGAACCGAAGGTGTCGCCAACGCCATTATTGAAAGAAAACGGGAATATTACGAGAAATAAATCATTAACAAACTAAGAATGTCATCATCCCAGAACATCAGACCAGAATGACTCGTAACTCACAAAATTAATGAATATCTAGCAGTTTAATAGCTCACTCATGATTGAAGTAGCGGGACTCCAAACTCGGCTCATCCAAGGTTTGAGTTAAAACGTATTGGCTGCAAATAAAATGTGGCATATAAAGACGTACAACGGCGCTGTTTTCCGAGGTATTTGTGCCACCAAACGAGTGGTAAAGCAGTAAGGGAAATGCTGATAAAACTTTATTAGGTAAGGTCTAGCCACAAGTGTCCACGCCTAAGCGCAGTGTAAGCCGTTTCACACTATGCTGAAAAATGAAAGAGGACGTATCCGACCAAATCATGACTATTTAAAACCCTGCTCCAACAACAATTAGTAGACATTGCTTGTTGGATTTATTCGACTTTCCACGGAAAAATGGCTGCTGCAAAGCTACTCTTTGCTATAGCACTTACCAAAATTCAGTCCAAACAATGGTGGATTCCTCATAAACAGTATTTAAATATCAGAGATTTCCATGCAATCTTCAATACAATGACTAAGTCAATATGACTATCAAGAGTAAGTGTTAATCACCTGGCTCGGGATTTGACAATGTATCGCTCGCTATCAGTCTCGCGTAGATCAATTACCTTAAAGCCTCTAACCCATTGTGGCTCGGACTATGAGATATGCAAACAAGAAGGTCTATTTGTTCTAACGGTTGACTTACATGGGGCCCAAGATTTCAGTTGTCCAAATATAAGTTACATTAAATTTTATTTTGTTAGTGGCGCTATTTGCGTACTAGGAGGAGATCTACATAAGAATGATATGAGACCGGTTATTATAAAATTTATTTTCACGTTCACATTTTTGACATATTCAATTAACTATAGCATATCGATTAATAAACATCATAATATTTATTGGAAGACTTTAGATCGTAGTTCTGTTCTGCTACAACCGTCAATGTCTATTTCCTTTTTCATACATGAAGTAATACTAAGTACAATAAGGAAACATTAGAGCTCTGGACCCAATACGAGTCTACCAAATATCTGAACTAGCCTCTAAAATGAATCGGCGGTATAAACTTTATCTGACACCGTCTCCACTATCAGGCGTAGGTGGTACCTTCATTTTACGGTATATTTCTATAGTGGGTTACCACCTTATGCAGTGCGCTCCCCAACGTATACCGTAAAACTGCGCCGCACTCAAAATAAAATCATATC